>PVHY01034253.1:0-10523 GCA_004024945.1 Uropsilus gracilis | reverse complement strand
CCCCCGGTGACGTCACAGTGAGGGTTCCAGACCAGCGACCGCCCCCGAGTGACGTCACAGTGAGGATCCCAGGACCAGCGACCACTCCCTGAGTGACATCACAGTGAGGGTCCCAGGGACCGGCAACCGCCCCCGAGTGATGTCACAGTGAAGACCCCAGGGCCAGTGACTGCCCCCCGACTGACGTCACAGTGAGGGCCCCAGGACCAGGTACCGCCCCCCGAGTGACGTCACAGTGAGGGCCCCAGAACCAGCGACCGCCCCCAGTGACGTCACAGCCCCTGCCTCCCGTGCAGAGCAGACACGCAGCTGCTAGAGCAGCGCCCGCCGGGCACCGCTGCCAGCCTCCTGGGACTCTGCAGGGGAGCGGCTTCGCAGGCATCGCACCCCTCAGGCGGCTGAGCTCATGGGGTGTCCGTGCAGCCTGGCTGTCGGAGGGCTGCTGGCGAGCACGGCCCAGGGGCCCCCCTGCACTTCCGCCCTGGGGGCTCCTGAGTCCCGTGAACCTGCGGTTGCGGCGCGCAGGCCGCACTGCTCTCCCCTTTCCTCACGGCCCAGCAGGCGAGGCTGGTGAAGCCCAGGCCTGGCCGGGGTGTGCACGGGGCAGAGCGGCTCTGGGTCAGTGAAGCCAGGGGAAGGGTGACTGCGCCTTTCCCGCGGGGCAGGGGGCGGGCAGGGGGCGTGGCAGGGGGGGCGGCGGGGAGCTCAGCCCTCCAGAGCGGGGAGCCCACGATGCCACCCCCTGTGACCTTCCTCTCTAGGGGGCAGGGAGGGCCCCCTGCTGGGAGAGAGGGCAGGTGAGGAGAGAGCCGAGCAGAGCTGACCCCGAGGATGAGTCGCCGTGGAGGAAAGACAGGCAGCCGAGCAAGGGCAATAGGGTGACCACCAGCAGCGGCCACTGGCCGGGCACCCTCAACAGACCAGCGCTCCCGCCCATGTCGTCCGAGCCCTCCAGGCCACCGCGTGGCCGTGATGGGGGGGGGGCTGGGTACTGAAGGAGGAAGTGCGCCGGGGACAGCGTCTGGACTCCAGGGGTGGAGCGTCCACGGGCCCAAAGCCTGAGTGGGTCTGAGAGCAAGTGCATGACCTTGAACACATGGCGCGTCTCCGGGGGCCTTGCCCCTTCCCCGCCCCCAACTTTGCAGACAAGAGCGGCCACCGCACAGCCGGAGTCAGGGCAGCTGTGCCCAGCCGTGGAGCAGCTGGTGGAGATCTGCCTCCTGTGGGTGCTCCACCACCGACGGCCCTCCAGCCCTCTCGAGGGCCGAGACGCAGGGTCAGGAAGGTTTCCGGATTGGGGCCCTGGCTGGCCCCTCCCTGGGGCATTGTGGAGAAGGCCCGGAGGTGATGAAACCCAGCACGTGCCCTCTGGGCACAGTGGCAGCAACACACGTTGAGCTCCAGATGACTTAGGAAACGGGGAGATGTGGAGATAAAAGCCGAAGCCGCCACGCTCACCCCTGCCACGGAGAGCGACACTAGCAGACCTCAGTTAGTGGGGGACCCTGAACCCGCCTAGGAAAAGCCGAACTCAAGCTGTGACTGCTGGGACCGTTAGCCTCTGCTAAACTCTGCTACTGTGACTTTCAGTCCAGCGAATGATATGATAAGGACAACAGATCAAACAGGCCGTTCACACGCAGGCTGATGTGTGGACACGCGTGTTATAGGTGAGTGCTCCTGTGCGCTTTGGATTTGGGGAGCAACCTAGAGGTCAGGGGTGACCCTGATGAGCAGGGAATGCTGGGCTCAGACGGCAGGCCGGAGTCTGCTGGAAGTGGCTGAGGAAGGCTGTGGACTTTACACTGAACTACAGTCTAAGTTGGCATCCAATCACTCCCTCTATCCCCATCCCCCCCCAAAAGGAACAAGCCTCATGGTCTACAATATCCCCTCCCCCCACCCCCAAAGGAACAAGCTTCATGGTCTACAGTAGAGTGTAAAGAAAATTCATGGCCGAAGCCAAGCTTTAATTTCAGCCTCTGATCTAGTCTGGGCTCTGTAGCTTAGAAAAAGCTCCAAACACTAGATTTTTTTAGCCATGACACTATTAAAAATACATGATTCCTCTGAGAGCTAAAATTTCCCCAGTGAAGGTGGATTAACTTGCTGTTTGCAAGCGGAGTTGGGTCCTTGTCCAGCTCCCGATGTCTAGTTACACAGCACTGGGGCATCCCGGATTTTCACAGAGAAAAGCTAAGCCAATCTCGGGAAAGAAGCCTGAGAAGCTAAATAATAGGATTCCGAAATGTGGAACATTTCGGAGATGTGTGACATCTCTTCCCTGGGGACAAAACAAAGGGAGATGGGTTCACATCCACAGCGGGAGAGATTCTGTCTTGAAATCCGAAGAAACTTTCTCACTAAAAGATACTTGACAAGCTACCCAAAGAGAAAGCCAAAAATGCCTCAGAGATGCATTTTTTTTTTTTGCTTACTCCTATCATTTTCTGAGTCCAGAGTGTGCATAGTTGGCTAAGTGACCAGTCAGGGAATCACTCAAGTCCTGCTGGCCTTCGTGACGCCTGGCATGTTCTTCCTCCCCCCCTCACACAGGAAGCTGTGTGAGCGTCTCCTCAGGGCCTCCGTCTGGAGCCCCATCTTATCAGCTCCTCCTGGGCTCCCCTGCCCGGATGGCTCTGTCACAGTGCTGTTCACTTTTCAGAGAATGTATGATTATGTTTTAGACCTAATTGTTCCCCTTCCCCCCAAATCAGTTACCTCAGAATATTACCTCAGTTACCAGAATGTTACCAGTTACCTCAGAAACGTGAGGTATTTTAAATTTGGAACATTTAAATGAGGCCACGAGGGTAGGCACTGATCTAGTATGACTGGTGCCTTTCTAAAAGAGAAAGATTTAGACTCGCAGTGAGAGACAAAGAAGCACCCATACAGAGGAAAGACTCTGTGAGGACACAGGAGAAGATGGTCTGCAATCCTGAGCCACTTCAGGAGAAACCAGCTGCGCCAATACCTGGTCTTCCAGTTTCCAGAACGGTGAGAAAATTAATTTATATGACTTAAGTGACCCAATCTGTGGGGTTTTTTGGTAATGGCAGCCCTCACGGGCTGACACAGGCTACATGCATTTCTTCTTGCTTATCTGCGTGTTGAATTTCCATCCCACTAGAATATACCCTTCGTGAAGGCAAGCCTGTGCCTTATTCACCATCGTATCTTTAGCACCTACACTTGTGATTGAAGATACAGGAAAATGGAGGCGAACGGACTCAATAATTGGCCTTTTTCAGTAAAGATGATGACGTTTAAACAGATCTTGGCTAGAAAGATGACGATTTCTCAGAACCAGCACAACATATTTCCCAGACCTCCTAAGAGAAAAGGCATCAGTGCCTTTTAGGTTTTTTATGCTACGTCTAATGATAGTGTGTGTGTATGTTTTTTTCTGGAATACTTTTACCAAGCCTGTGCGTTCTGAATATTCATGCTTTGTTCTGTTTTTAAGTTCTACTTAGCATGCTGCAAATGGTTCCAGCTAACACTTTATTTCAACAAGTATTTAACATGTGTGGCAATTGGAGTATCTTTACTCCAAGATACTCCAAGAGTATCTTTACTCTTTACAGTATTTTAGCCACGAGGAATCCTGCAGAAAGAAGTTAAATGATCTCACAGTCCATGAAGCCAATAATGAGCCTGGGGTAAGATTCTCTTACCCTAAATTCCCAGGGTTTCTGAAACATGTGCTTACTCAGGAAGAACACACACACATACACATACACACACACACACACATACAGACACACCCCACAAGGCGTAAACATCAGTTATTTAAGAAAATGACTTATTTAAAAACTATTGTCATTCAGAAGACTGTCAGAAGACTATAAAAAATTAAAGGTTCATTTGAAGCACAAAATATAAGATTCAGATACATTGCTCAGTGGAAGGCATGTGGTGCTGGCAATGTTTACCTGGTGTCTTTGGGCTGGACAACCTCTCAAATAACACCCTTCCCTATTTCGCATGTTGCCTAGAGATGCGCCCCGATTGTGCTCCATCACTGTCTTCTAGGGTGGAGTCTTGGTCTTCTGCGCTTGTATCTCCTCCTTCTTACCCACGCATGCCCTTCCCCTTCCTCTCCTCCCACTCAGTAACATGACTCCTGGGTCCCGTCTAGCTCCTTCTCTCTTCCAACTGCAGTCCCTTCGGTCTAGTCACCCACAAGCAGCCCCACAACAACAGCCGCTATTTGAATGAGGCCGTTATCACCGTCTTTGGAAAACCAGCTTCCTTTTCTGCCCCCCCCTTCCACTTCCTTTCAGTAACAGGAACTTTGCAAACCGCCAACGCCCATCAGCTCGGGTTTGAGAAGGAGGTGACGTTATCGCCATTGGTTTCCACATACTCACCTGCCTCTCAACAATAATTCCGGATTCGCATTTACAACCACGGTCATGGGCACGAAACAGCTCCTGGCCATCATCTGGGCCAGCCCCAGCCCCAGACGGACATAACTGAGTTCAGCTGGCATCACTTTTCCAACATTCATTAAGCAGATTCAAGAAACACCCAAGAAACGTCAACACGTCTCTCCATAAGCAAAACAGTTGGACCAGACGACACCAACACCCGGACGATGAGGACACATGGACACAAATATGGAGCAGAGATGGGAGGCGGGGTCTCGCGCGTCCTGCCAAATGTTCTTCTGGTTCTCAGGAAAGCGAGCAAGACTGGGTACAACTCATCAGCTTAGCAGGTTGAGGGGCGGTCCCCCTCTGTGCCATCCGGAGGGGACCGAGCTGGGGTGAGGCCCTCGTCAGGCCCACGCTGCCATCTCCGCCGCCATATTTGCCCGCTCACACCACAAGAGCATCCCCAGCTGCAGACGCAGACACGTTCCCACGCAGGACACGGAAGAACAACAAGAAATGGGCGACACACGGGTGGCCCGGCCGGAGCAGAGCAGACGGCCCGACGGGTGGGGGGTGGGGGTGGGTTAGTAGCGGTTGCGGCCGACGAGGCTGGTGAGCACATGTGTGTGACGGAAGCACCGCCCCCCGCGAGACGGTGCCTCAGTGAAGACACGGACTCGACGCACAAGTAGTACCTGTGCTGGGCTCACTGAATGGCCCTGGACCCTTAACGGGGAGACCATCCATCTCGATCCAGTCACCTCCTGAATTCGGAAAAGGCAACTTGATGGTTAGACGCGAGCACGGCTGGCTTTTCCACACCTCAGAGCACCCCGAAGGCGTGATCGTTTCTCCCAAAGGTCGAGGGCTTCAGAGCCGCTGGACACAGGGCGAGCACTGGGCATCCTTGTCTTACTAAAAGGCTCTTCCTCTCTGGCCTGTCTCGCTGCTTCTTCTGCGCTCTCCTGCCACCCTCGTCCTGCTGCTCCCGCCCATGGTCACCTGGACACATGTCCCCTCCCGTCCCCCAACCCCCAGGAGGAGGCAAGCTTATCCGGACCAAGCCAGGATGATGGCTGTTAAGCTGCACATCAGCCCCTCGTCTCTCCAAGCGTCTAGCTGCTCTGCCACCTTCTCCCCTCCCGCCTGCACGTGCTGTCGGCTCTCCTGTGACGTCCTGCCTGGCCTCTCCAGCCCTGGGGCCCTGGCTGTGTGCACGCTCAGCCTTCGGTCCTCTGGCTCAGGAAGAATGCGGGGCCGCCTGCTCGCAGCCTATGCTGAGTGCTTGAGGCAAAGGGACCTTCTGCCCACCTTTCGGCCGCTCTGCAAAGCTGACCTCGTCCACGCAGCCACCCCTTGCACCCTCGCCGTGCTCTGCCTGGGCGAGCAGGGAGGCTGGTCCTCACTTCCGGGTGTGTGTGTGGCCAGGTCCACTTACCGGGCAGGCTGTCCGCTCTGTAAACGGGCCGGCTCACTCCACGGTGGCTTTCTGCGGTGACCAGCACAAAGTACACTACCCCCGGCTCTGAAACATACGGTTGACGTCAAGCCACCCAGGAAGGACGGTGCGACTCGCTCACGGACTGTCCCTGACACCCTCTACCAAGCACGGCCATCGGAACTGAGTGGCACGGTCCCTCGCTTGTGAAAACCAGAGTCTCTGTCCTTCTTCCCCACGCCCTGAGAGCACACGGCCCAAGGCCTCACTGATTGGTCTAGGTCAGCGGGCGTGGCGGATGGTGGCGGCTGGTCTCGCAAGCTGTCGGCCAGATGCTTCTCGGTGTGCGGTTGGGGGGAGGTGACCCCTGCAACCCTAGCTGCAGTGGGGGGGTTAATCTGCAGCGTCAGGAGTGACCAGGATCGTGGCCCAAAGCCACGGCTGCCCGGCGTCGGCGCCTACCAGCTGGAGCGTGTGGGCACGAAGCATGGGGAAGGCGAGCGTCGGTTCTGTCAGAGGCAGAGATGCTAACTCTCCAAGGGAAGCGCTTTCCTCTGACAGAGCCTGGGCTGTTGAGCCAGGGGCCCGGGCCTACTGCCGCCGCTGTTCAGGACAACAGTGGCTTCTGCTGGCTGCGGCAGGGCCTGGTGGCACTTAGGGGCTGGCATGATCCGCCAGGCAAACTGGGACCTGCCTCGCCTCGCCAGGCACTTCCCTCCTCGTCCCCAGCTTATTTGCATGTCAGGGAAATGGCAGCCACGTGACGCGGGTGCCCGTCAGCTCACACGGGGTGTGGGCGACGCCGCTTGTTTCCCAGGGCGTCCTGTGCCCGCAGCAGCCAAGGCTTGAAGAGGCAGTGGCACTGCTCCTGCCTGAGCTGACGGGCACCCCGCGGGCCCCAGCCAGACGTGGCACAAGGAGCACGAGACGCAGGGGGCCCGGGTCAGCGGGGCGATGAGGAAGAGACTCTGGGCCCCGGCCTCCCTGCCACGTGCTCCATCACCGCAGGGACGGAGCGGCCACTCTCATAACGCGGGAGGCAGGGCAGGGGTGGCAGGGGTGACAGGGGTGGCCCGGGCCCCAAGGGGCAGCGAGCTGAGATGGGCTCCAGGAAGCCCCGTGCCCACAGGGTGTGGGGAGAGCTGCCGCAGGTGTGTCACACAGGCACGACAGGTGTCACAGGTGTGACTGTGCTGCCTCCTTGGGGTCTGGGGTGAGGCTGGAGCAGGCGATGGGAGCAGAGCAGATGGAGTCTTGGGCCTTTGGGGTGGGAAAGGCAGAAGCTGGTGAGGCTGCTCAGAGTCTCGGATCAGAACCGCCTTGGTCTGGGCTTGGGTAGGGACACCGGTGTTCAGGGACACGGAACACCCTCCGGTCGCTGAACTAAACGGAATGGGCAGAAATGCCCCCAGCACCTCTGGCTCAGGTGTGGCCTGTGGGAGCTGCCACTCCCCCATCACCCTGTGAGATGCTCGCAGATCGGACACCTCAAGACGAGGCTCCTAGGCTGTCAAGCCTCACGTTCAGGCAGACGGGAAAGGACCCAGATCTTTTCCAGAAGTTCCTTCGGAACCATTAGAACCATCTGGAGAGAGGGAGGGAACCTGCATTCGGGTGCAGAAGGGGAGTGGGGGTGGGGGTGAGGACTGGGGAACAGGCTCATGGCCTCCGCGGCCGGCTCCCACAGAGCCACTCGGGGCCACAGCCCGAGGTACCGTGTCCACGCACGCCGTCCAAGAGCGGCCGGAGCACCAGGTGGCCGCACAGGCAGCGTAGGCCGGGGATGAACCCAGGGGCTCACTTACCCACATCCTCAATGAGGAAGGAGCGTGTCTCCGCATTCACCTTGATGTACTTAAGACTTTTCAGTGACTTCCCATAGGCAATGCTGTAATGCTCCACCGGTCTATCGGCAGCCTCTTTGGGTGGGTCCCACGTGACCTTCAGGCCCGTTTTAGTGGACAGCAGTTTCACATGCCTTGGCTTCAGTGGGTGGTCAACTATGCAAACAGCGCAACCATCAACTTGTTGGGAAGGTCAGATGGGGCAGAGGAATCTTCTCCCAAACGGGTTTCAGGTATTGTTAGCAAAGGAGCAGATCACTTCCCATGTGTCTGTTCCTAACGAGCTGAGGTGCGTGTCATGTTTGGACATGGTTACGGTAGGACGGCAACGCAAACACGCCAAAGCCACAAGCATATTTTACGTCTTTTGGAGAGCGAAACCAATCAAGATCAACGCTAGGCCTTCTCCGGCTTGACCGGGCTGCCCGGCTACTGCGAGAATAACCAGTTCGTGATGTGACATAGTCTCAGATCACGCACGTATCAAGACCCTAGCGTGGCGGATGGTGGTGTTGGACAAGGTTAAAATACCTCTGAGAGGAGCAACAGAAAACTCTGATGCCCAGGACGACTGCCCAGGACACCAAGGGAGGGTCTGGAGCTGTTGTTTCCACCAAGAAAAGAAACCGAGATCACCCACACTTTATTTATTTATTTATTTTTGAGACTAGGTCTCGCTATTTTCGCCCATGGAACCGCAGGCTCTCATTGCCTGGGGTACCACGGACTCAAGCCATCCCCAGCCTCAGCCTCCCAGGTAGCTGGGATGACAGGCGTGCGCCACCACACCCAGCTATTTTTTGGAACTAGGTCTCACTATTGGGCCCCAGGCGGGACTCGAACCGCCATCCCTAGCCCCGGCCGCTTCCTAGGCTGAAGCTTACAGGCACGAGCCACCGTGCCCGGCTCCGTGCACCTTTAAACTTCACCTTCAGGAGAGTGGGCTTGGACTCTCATGGAGGGAAAGCAAGCAAAGTGTTTGGCGATGACACACATGGGTTAGTATGTGATCTTAGGGCCAAAGGCACATTCTGGACAAAGCAAGATTCTGGCAGATACTTTAGGCCCAGTTACCCTGCTGCCTCTGGGACAGACGGCGAGAGGGCGCCGGACCCTGCCGGGGAAACCCCAGGAGCGGGAAGCAGCGACAACGAAGACGGGGGTCAAGGCACGAGGAAAAGCATGTCCACGGTGGAGCCAAAAGCACACGGGCAGCCTGGGGCCAGGCGGCCAGCAGGTCCGGGGCCGGAAGCACCCCCGCCCCACTTGGAATGGGGCTCCCGCAGCCTCGGGAGGAACCACAGCTGAGAAGCCTGGTGCCCTCCGGGTGGTTCCGGGATGAGGGGCTGTGAGGATGGCTGACCAGGGACGTTGGCGTCTGGAATCAGCCGTCATGGCCGCCCTCAAAGGTCCTCGCTTACTCTGCCTGCAGGAAAAACTCCCCGGATGTCACCCAGCCCCCAGCTTCCTTTGCACCTCCCACGGCTTCTCTGCAAGGAACCCCCAGCTCTACTGGGCTCTGACGCGCTCTCTCTCGAGCCGGGGCCTTGTCCTGCCAGAGCGGCCTCCTGGGACGCCGAGGTGTCATGCTGACCGGGAGGTGCAGAGGCCAAGTGAGGGGCCCCCGGGGCCTGCAAGGGAGGCCAGCGGGTGGGCACCTGTGCCCACCAGGAGATGACGGGATGGGTGGGCACAACCCACTTGCAGATCGCCCTGGATGGCAGCCTGACGTGTCATCCACACGCTGCGGCCTTTCCTGATGGGGGTGAGAGGGTCCCGTCCGCGCACTCCTGTGGCCTGCAAGGGAGCTGCCTTCATGGCCGCCAGAGGGGAAAGACACTTCCAGACACGCTCGCAGCTCCGCCCTCAGCTTTGCCTCCACGCTCGGACCAGGGACCCTGGTGCCAGCGGCTGCACCAGCCGCACGAGAGACAGCGAGGTGGCGCCGCTGTGAGCGGGAAGGGGCGCACCCACCAACTCACCCTGCGGACCAGGGCCACCCCCAGCGGCCCTTGCGGCTTCAAGCACTGCCCAGCGCCTGCCTCGGGGCCTCCTCACGGCCGGGGATGTCGGCGTGAGGTGCACCAAGGCCCTTGTGAGGTGAACGGGTACCGAGGGGGCTGCGGGGCCCGCCATCTGCCACCCATGTCCCTGCACCGAAGGCCATAGTCTGAGGCGCTCCTGGTGACACCCCCGGGGGGCGGGACCCCATCCCCCGCCGAGGGAAGCAGGGGCCGGGCACCCAGCTCCAAGATGCCCGGGCTGCCCAGCCGCTGGCGGGTCCAGTCTACACAAATCTGCGTGTCCACCTCCTGGCCCGCGGACCCCTCAGCTTCCGCCTGTGGACTCTGCAGTCTGCCCCAGCCACCAGCGGCCACGGATACTCAGAGGAGCTACGCTGGTGACCGTGGGGTCTCGAGTGGCTGTGCTTGTCACGGCCTCGGCCTCAGCCCCGCCCCCAGCTGCCCCCTCTGGGCTGGGGCGCTCTGCCTCTACCCACCCCTCGCTCCACCTTCTGGGGGTCTCCTCTGCCCCCTCTCTGGACAGGATGGGAGACGAGCCCCCGGGCTCCCCTAGGATGTCCGCGTTCTCACAGTGAGACCCCATGCCGGAAGAGGCCCTGTTGGGCGCGTCATCGCCGGCCAGACCGTGGCCTCGGTGACCTCGGGGAGGCCGGATCCCGTCATGGGGGGAGAGGGGCTCTGAAATAATCACACCTTCCGGCAGCCTCCTTCCGGTCATGGTAAGGTTCGCCCGAGGCCGGAGCCAGCACGCCGCTGCCCCACCCCCACCCGACCCCTGCCTGGGCAGACTGGGTGAGCTCAGGAGAACCCAGGGCCCGAGGGGGGTCTCGCTGCC
>PVHY01034252.1:0-10571 GCA_004024945.1 Uropsilus gracilis | reverse complement strand
CCCCCCCCTCTGGTCACTCTATCACTTCTTTGATTGCCAATTATTAATTTTTAGCCCATTGGAGTCTTTCTTTTCTTTCCTGAAGCAATGTCCTTTTGCCCAGTGTAGAAATGTTTTCCTGGGACACAGTGGCCTGTGCTTACTTTTCCATATGTATCTTTGTTGTGGGTAGCCAGTTCATGCGTGGGGTTTTTTTGTTTGTTTGTTTGTTTGTTTGTTTGTTTGTTTGTTTTTGAGACTAGGTCTCGCTATTTTTTGTCTGTGGGACCGCAGGCTCTCGTTGCCCGGGGTACCACAGACTCAAGCAATCCCCAGCCTCAGTTTCCCAGGGAGCTAGGGTTACAGACGTGCACCACCATGCTCAGCTATTTTTTTGGAACTAGGTCTCGCTATGGGCCCCAGGCGAGACTCGAACCGCGATCCTTAGCCCCGGCCACTTCATAGGCTGAAGCTTACAGGCACGAGCCACCGTGCCCAGCCTCCCAAGCAACAATTAAGTGAGCTGATTGATTTTTACAAAGGTCATGAGGTTGGAGAATTGTCAGTCTTTCAGACAGGAAGAGCCCCATGAGGCTGAGCAGGAGTGAATCAAAGGAAGTAGAACAGGTGAGGTTAGGAGCAAGGAGGGAACCAGTCTGACCAGGCTGTGGGACAACCTGAAGATGGTGCTCTTCCAGATAGAATGTGGGTTGTTGGGCAGTTCTGAATTAAGAAGTGGTATGCCCTGACTTGCTTTTTTCAGAATTGCTCCATCTGCTATGTTGCGACTTAACTGAATGGGTAAGTGTTAGTCGCAGTGTTATCAGCCAGGGTCAAACCAGGAAATATAAACCACTTGACTGTTGAGAAAGAAAATATGAGACACTTGGCTGCTGCACATGTTTACTCTGCCTCAAGTTCTTTAGGAACCTTTAATGGTAGCTCCTTCCTATGGAAGCAGTTCTGGTCAGGTGCACCCAGAAGAATCTATGTTAGCTACATCATGCATGTCTTCCTTTCTGACTTAGAGCCAATGCACAAACCCAGCTAGAACCAGCCTGGCATTCATCCATAGACAACCAGGACATACTTAGGAAGTGGCACACTGTAGGACCACCTACTCATATCTTCCAACACACACACACACACACACACACGGGCCCCAACCTATTGTTTTGACTTTATTTTCTCATTTTCCTTGTCCCTGCTCCTTTTCCCTGAGAACATAGTCCAAATTCAAAATTATCTTTCTGTATACAACTCTTGTCTAGGGCTCTGCTCTCAGGGGTACCGGGCAAGGAAGGAACCACCAAGTCAAGAAGAGTTGCATTTTTGGAGCTGTAAGACAAGCAAGAAAATAAAAATAGGGACACCTTGTCTTAAATTCCTCACTCTCCAATTTTCTCTAAATTTAATGCTTGTACTTGGATCTTATACTTGTACAACTTGCTCTAAATTTAATGCTTGTACTTGTTTTCTCCACATTTAACTACCTAAAGGAAAGCAACTTAATTTTTAACTTCATAACTATCGCGAATTTAATCAAGTGAGAGAACTGTTTTTCTACCCAAACAAATAATATGTAAATATTATATATAACTTTTTTGTTCTTTTAGGTAACACATTTTCTTCTGAAATCTGGATTCTGCAGCAATTGCAGGGTTTGGTTTGGTTTTCAGCAGTATTTAAAGCACAGGAATTTTGAGAGATAATGGAAGGAACTACAAAGACTATAGGAAGGGCAGGCCATCAGCACAGTGGGAATAGGAAGGCAGATATGACTAAGAATATTGAGCTGGAGGCTTGGGAAGGGTGAGTGTGTCTCTGAGGGCCATGGGACCAGGACTAGTGCTGTTGGGGACTATTAAGATGCCATTAAAATAATACAGGTGATATGTAGGGGTGCAGGCAAAGAGACTGTGGGAGAGTAGTGGAGTTTGAGGCAGGCTTTTGATGTGAGATCAAGTGGAAAGTATGAGGAAAAGAGGGGAGTCAAGGTTTTGTTAAAGTCACTCAAAAATCAGGAGATAGTTAATAAGTTACTGTGTTTTTTCTAGGATCAAGGCAAGTTATAAGGGATCAAGTCTGGAGAGAGAAAACTTATTTATATAAAGAAAAGGTGGGAAGAGGGAAAAGGGGCTGTTCTGAAGGAAGCTCCTGGGAGGAAAGGGAAGACTCAGCTTCTTACTCGCAGAGTTGATTCTGGACAGAAGCAATCTTTCTAGTAGACTGACTACTTCTGATCTGGAAGTAGTCAGTTGGAGCTTGTGGTGAATAAAGTTTTTTTCCTGTTGGAGCTTGTGGTGAATAAAGTGAAAGGTAATGCCTGAGAGCTCCCCCTATAGGTCTTTCTAACTCCAATTTTAGATAAGGTACCTTGTTTAACTTGCAGAGTCTTGAGAAAGGACAGCTGTGTGGCCCATGACTGAGGTGTAGAGGAGGCAGGAGGAGCAGGTTTGGGAAGAAATACCAGGTGTTGGGTTTGGGACACATTGTTTACCACACCTACAAGGCTGCTAGTTGAGATGCTAGGTACTCAACTGGAAGACTGAGTTTAGACTAGAATTGGGTAATTCATCATCCATTAGTACATGTCAAGGACACCAGCTGTGTTATCATAGGCCATCCTTCTCTTCTTTACCCAACAGGACTATAGAAAATCTGGGTGGAGAATACACAGGGCTTTTGGAGTGGAGACACAGATTGGTCAACCTGTTATCAATGGACTAGAGTGAGAGTGAAAGGTCCGAGCTTCTACAGGTGGAAGCTTCCAAGTCCTGAGCAACTGGATCACCTAGGTAAATACTCCAATTCCAGCCTTGTACCCCAACCCTGGCATCTACTGACCATCTAACAAGCTGACCTAACAGGTCCCCTTCAGTTAGTCAGTTTACCTCTGTGAGCATCAGTAATGTTAGTGAATGCGGTTATTCTTAGGGTCAGTCATCAGGAAAATGGTGGGGATGGGAAAACCTCTCGCCTTGGTAGTAAGGGAACAAACTGCCTGGGTTTCAGGAGCCGTCCTTTAGACCTCCTGCTTTTGCGTGTTATTCTCTTTACCTGTCAAGGCTTTTCTTTCCTATTCTAATTGTTGAGTAGCTTCTCAAATCTTTCAAACACAATTTAAATATTTTTTCATCCCTGGAGTCTCCTTTCTTCCCCCTGTTCCCTGCCTCACCTAATTCTGAGCTAAGATCTTATAAGATACCAGTGTCCTTAAAGACAAAAAAAAAAAAAAAATCTGTGTAAGGAAACCAACAAAACAAAACATATAAATCAGCTAAATTCAATATGTATTAGATTTTTTTATATAAAAAAACTATAAAGAACATTGTTGCATCAGATGTAGGGATTTGATTATGGACTGAATATTAGAAAATAACACTGGTCATTGTTAAGTTTCTTAAGTATACTGCTCATTTTGTGGTTACATAAAGAATTCTTGTTGTTAGGAGATACATATTGAAATATTTGGGGGTGTTGTGATAAACATCTTCAACATACTCTTCAAATCTGATAGGAAACAAGCAAATCAGAGAACTTAAACTAAATTTACAAAGAGGAGCAGCTGGCCCTTTAAACCCAGCTACTACTTAGGTTCCTCTCAGCCTGCGCAAGCAGTAGCAAGACCATACTAATCTTAAATAAGAGGCAAAAACATATTTACTCATTAAAAAGACAAAATAAAAGTCACTGAGGGTACAAGGAACGCCTTTGGTAATTTTATCAGCCAGTTCAGTCTCTAATTCACCCAGTGTGGATAAAATTCTTATCAGCATGGTCAGTCATATATATATATATTCTTTTTTTTTTTTTTTTGCTAAGGAATTCTCCTTCTGAAATCGTGTCCAAATGGGGCAAAATCTCCAACCAATAAACCACAGGTCCACTTTACCAGCACGTAGCAGTTGCTACTCAAAATGCAATTTAACAAGGGATTTTATTTACAAAGGAATATTAACAAGGAAAACAAAAGTCCTTAAAGCCACAGTTGGCCAGTTATCTTACCCCAGTCACCATTTCAGTCCCAAAGGTCCCAAAGACACATGTCCATGATGGTGCCCCTTTGCCCCTCCAAACCTGAGGCAGGCACTCTGAAAATGTCCAGTTTTTTCCAGCAGCTTCTCTTTACCTCCTCTCTCTCCAGTGTTTTGAGCTGCTCCACTGATCCAAGGTGCTTCAAACTTTTTCCACAATTACTGATGTACAAATCAGTTTTCCAAATCCCTGGCCATATCCAGGTAACAGCTTACTATGCCACCTTGCTGCGGTGGCACTCTCTTCTCTTCACACCGGTCACCATTACTCCTTTTTTTTTTTTTTTTTTCTGACACTACATCTCGCTATCTTTGCCCTTGGAACAGCAGGCTCATGTTACCCGTGGTACCACAGACTCAATCGATCCCCAGTCTCAGCTTCCCAGGTAGTTGGGATTACAGGTGTGCACCACCACGCCCAGCTATTATTTTTGGGATTAGGTCTCCCTATGTTGTCCCTAGAGGGACTCGAACTGCGATCCCTAACCCCAGCCTCTTCATAGGCTGAAACTTAGAGGCATGAGCCACCATGCCCGGCTGCTGTTTTTTGCTTTTGTTTTTGGTTTTTTTCACCATTACTCCTTGCCACCACCAGCTCACTCTTCCAGGGGGCTTGTGCCCACCCAGGTCATTCAGGTTCCTCTTTACCCGCATGCCTTACCTCTCCCCAAAAGTCTCTGCAGTCTCTCCCTCTCCCTCTTCCTCTCCCTCTCCCTTTTCCTCTCCCTTGACCTTTTACCTTTGTATTTTTACATTGGGGTCCTGCCTTCACTTCTAGGAGAAGGGAGAACTCTGAGTGAGACAGTCTTGTCAGATCAGCAATATCTAATAGAATGAGCAGCTAGCTTACAGTGACAGCTACGACCAACAAAAAGTAAAAAGTATTAAAAATGATTCTAGTGCCGGGCATGGTGGTGCATACCTGTAGGTAGCCTAGGAAGCCATGGCCCAGAGCCAGGGATCATGCCGAGGGATCCCACCGGGGGCACATAGTGAAACCTAGTCCCCCAAAAAAATCGCACACCTGTAATCCCAGCTACCTGGGAAGCTGAGGCTGGGGATCGCTTGAGTCTGTGGTACCCCAGGCAAAGTGAGCCCACGGTTCCATGGGCAAAAAAAGCAAGACCTAGTCTCAAAAAAAAAAAAAAATGATTCTAGTATAACTCAGGAAAATGTCTGAGTAGTTGAGTGGAGTCACCTTACCAGACAAACATCTAAAAGTCAAGTCCATTTTGAGCAGGTCAAAAAGCGTACCAGCAACTCACAGTGTGCTCCAGATAAAAATGAGCCACAAAAGACACTTCAAGATCTGCACGACATGGTCTCACTGAGACCAGTACAAAGTTCTGCACCAAAACAAAGAACCCAAAATAAAGAGATCAAAAAATATTTTAATCCGTGCCTACAAACGGCACTCCTTCCAAAATGAAGTCAGTCTTTAATGATTACAGGGAAAATAATATTAGTACTTAGATTTAAAAATAAAACCTCAAAACGTTGAAATGCAGACTTACCACCATAGGACATTTCAGTGCGGACAATTTGGGACTTTTCAGAAGACACTGTAAGTCAGCTTCCAAAATCTGAATCTCCTTTGTCCCTGGTACAGAAAAGCCCATCACTGGGTCAATAATAAATATCTTAAAACCCCCCACTTACAAAGCTCAAAAAATGGGCAATCTTTAACCTAGCTGCAGAGGGGAAACAGAACAGAGTGACCACTCTGGCTTCACTGCCAGTAGTTACTCTCTCCAACAACCCAGCAAGACTTGTTCCACGATTATCAATATGAATAAAATACTATTCTCTGGGGGAAAAAAATTGGAGCTTTATAAAAAAAAACAAACCAGTTTTAAGTCCAGTTAATTGTCTTAAACACCAAGTCAGGCATGGTGGCGTGCCTGTAAGCGACAGCCTATGGAGTGGCAGCAGGGTCTGGGGATCGAGGTCCTGCCCAGGGCAACACAGCAAGACCTAGTTCCACAAATATAGCTGGGCATGGTGGCGCGCACCTGTAATGCCAGCTACCTGGGAAACTGAGGCTGAGGATTGCTTGAGTTCATGGTACTGAAATAGGGCGACCAGAAAAACTTTGTACCTTGACTTTAAACACATACAGACCTGCTTCTCTCTCTACAAAGCAGGCTCCAAGCAGTTCCTTAGCATTTGCCTTTACCTTCAACTAGATACACCTATCTCCCTGCTTCTCTCTCTACTAAGCAAGCTACAAACTGGTCATTAGCATTTTCACTGTATCTGCCTACTATTGATATGCAAACATCAGCTACCAGCTTCTCTCTGCTTTCTTTCCCTCTTTCAGACCTAAAAAGAAAAACTTAAAAACACAGTTTAAACTCTCGTGGGTTCTTTCCACCATCCCCAGCCTTCTCAACAAAATACCAAGTCAAAGCAAGACTATCAGTGCAGACTAATTTATTTCTAACAAAGTGATTTCCTAATTACTACAAAAGAAACATGTAAGACTCCAATTACTTTAGCATTGTCAAAACCTTTCTCAGCATTGTCCAAAGTCCTTTCCCCAGATTGCCCAAAAATCCTCAGTCTCTCAGTCCTGATCATCTCACCAATGTCCAGTCAGAGTTCATCTCCAGATACTTGAAGACATCTTCCTTTGACTGTTCCCTTGGCTTGCTCCTCCTTGTCTTCCACGCTGTCTTCTTGTCTTCCAGGTGGCAGGAACTCCATGGTGCCGGACCAGCCAAGTTCACTTTCTTTTCAGGCCTAACTTTTGCACAGCCTCTTTCAGACACAAGTCAAACTCAGCAAAACAAACTCCAACACGGAGTTCAAATATGCAAACTTCTTAACTACCTTTAGCACACATGCTGCCAGTCTAGGTCAGCCAAGGGCTACAGGCCCCAGGTGACCACATGGCCAAGTCCACATGGCTCATATCTTTACCCTACAAAATGGCCACTTTCAATCTCTCCTCCATTGAATCTCTCTCTATCAGATCTCCATATTGGAATCTCTCTCTTTGTTTCCACACCCTTTATATATCCTGATTTCCCACCTTCCAGGAACCACACCTGGACCATTTCACTTCTTCCTCCCTCCTGCATCTCCCTGAAGGGAAATTCCAACTAAGGTCATTCTCACATTTTAGCATACCTGTCCTTGAAATCTGCAATCTTAAACAGGAGACAATGGTAGGAGAGGGGGGTTAGCACCCTCTATCAGTACCCAGGGCAACATGAGCCTGTGGTTCCACTGGGCAAAAATAGTGAGACCTAGTCCCCCCCAAAAAATTAAAAAATTGTATTAAACACCCCCAGACAATGAGGGTGTAACAGATAAAATAGCTTTTTTTTTGGGGGGGGGGCACCATATCCAGCTAAAATAGCTTTTGAAAATACAAAGATTAAAAAAAAAAAACCCTTCCAAAATAAACTATAAAAGACATAAATTTTAAAAGTCTGTTAGGTATCCTATAATTAAAAAAAGTCCTCTCATCATATACCACAATTATAGATAATATTTTGCTCACATACACCAACTTTATCAAAATAAAGTTTTCATAGGCATGATAAATCTAAAAGTTAGTCAGCTCATCACTCCCATAAAAGGTATACCAGGGCTAAAAATTTTTAGGTATTTAAAGAATTCAGTGACAAAAGATATGCCAATTCCACAAAAGCTAAAATCAAAACACAATAAAAAATATCTTCAAAACCTGTCTTTTTGGTATTGGGTGGCAAAACAAGCAAAATGGGGTGCTTAACCAAAGTTATAAAGGGGAGCTAACTGGCCTTTGGAGTCAGCCACAGACCAGGCTCTTCCCAGCCCACACATGCAGTAGCAAGACCACATAAACTTTAAGAGGGAGGCAAAAACAAATTTACTTAATAAAAGACAAATGAGGCAAGCATCACTGAGGGGTACAAAGGAACCCCTTTGGTAATCTTTTCACACAGTTCAGTCTCTGGTCCAAAGAGCACATGGCTGCAGCAGCCATATGCGTCCACAAAATGGCAGCTGCCCCACCTTAAGCCAGATGAAGGAGTTAAGATGGTGCCACCACTCATTCAAAAGACACAGCTCCAGAAAAAGCCAAGATGTTGTTGATTCTTCTCTGAAAGCAAGAGATTCAAATCCAGCAAGGAAAACCAGGATGGCATGGTCAAGTCTTCTCCAAAAGGCACAACTCCGGCATTCTTTCAGCTCCAACTCCAAAGTGGCCCAGCATCAGAAAAACTCATTAGATAAAGCAACAGAGCAAGCACTTCAGATGGCTGGTGTTGAAAAGAGTAACACAGCAAATTCTCTTCAGTTCTCCAGAAGTCTTCCAAGCTTTGCAGTTTCAAAGTTAAACCAAATTTTCAAATACTAAATTTCTAAGTCAGCCTACACAAGTAACAAGTTTCTCCAACATGCTTCCCTGGGTGGATATGCCCAGGAAAGGGCCCTGCTGCTTGCACATGGCCCAGGGAGCTCTGAGGCCTTCTACCCTCCCTGCTCCTTTGCTCTCTGCACCTTCCTTGCCCATTATGTATCTTCTCTCGCCTTTAAATCCCCTAATACTAATCCTAACATGAAAAGGTACTTCCCTTCTCCAAGTCTCCACCCACCAATGAACAATAGCTGCTATTTTCAATGCAGCACCACCAGTACTGGGGGCCACAGCCCCCTCACATTTTCACCTCTGTCCAGCTATCCCAGTTGATAAAACAAAAAATTCTTAATCTCAGGGCCTTGGGCCCAAACACCATCTTAAGGGCAAAAATCACGCTTACTTCATTAATTCAAAATTTTCTACAGTTGTTACTACAAAAAAAATCTTTTGTTAAAGTATTGATAAAATTAGATACATAATGCTTAAACAAGTGGCTCTTAAGTCCAAAAAAAGTTGTTCTATATCTGTAATTATTTTGTTTTATTTAACATAATTATGTAAACAAAACTTATAATTTCAAAAAGTCTCTAAAAACTTTTAGGATCATAAAAGTAACTTCAAAAGGCATAGCACTAAAATCCTAATTTCTAAAAAATTCTTTAAAGTCTTAAAACCATAAAGATCTTTTCAAAAGATATAATCACTAAATCCTAATTTCTACAAAATCTAAAAAGTTTTAAAAGTACAAAAATGACCTTTATAAAAATAATACTAAATCTTAAAATTAAACTAAACTAAACTAAAGCTAAACTACTTCTTGTCATCAGGTCTGCTTATTCTGTGAGTTCAAAAATGTGCTTTTAAAAAACAAAAATATAAGGTTATAGATTTCTAGTAATTAAGTTTTTCATGTTTATTTTCTAGTACAATTCACATTAAAATTAAAATATACTTTAAAATGCATGCCTTCCAAACCATTTATTTGGGTTAAAACAAAAGTAAAAAAAGATTAATTTTAAAAATATATCTTAGTAGTTGTTTATAACTACAAAATATTAGCATATGATACAACTTAAAAATGTTTAAAATGTTAAAAAATAAATTTAACAACTGAGTTTATTGCTTTCTCATAGCAAAATATACAAAATAACCAAATCATAATTAAAAATATAGTAAGACTTGTTATATAACATTAATTTTATATACTTAAATAATTTATTCACTTTAATAAAAGTTTGGTCTAGTTTTTTAAAAATCTGCCCTTAAAATTACCTAGTAAATTAACTACAAAATCCATAGTTGAAAGTACTTTAAAAGTTTTTCTTTTCCCTCTAACTTAAAAAAAAATAGCTAAGACAAAAAAATTTTTTTAGGCCAGGCACAGTGGCTCGTGCCTGTAAGCTTCAGCCTATGAAGCAGCCGGGGCTAGGGGTTGCGGTTTGAGTCCCGCCTGGGGCCTGTAGGGAGACCTAGTTCCAAAAAAATAGCTGGGCGTGGTGGCGCGCACCTGTAATCCCAGCTACCTGGGAAGTTGAGGCTGGGGATTGTTTGACTCTCTGGTACCCGGGGCAACGAGAGTCTGCGGTTCCACAGGCAAAAATAGCGAGACCTAGTCTCAAAAAAAAATTTTTTTTTTTTTAGTAAAAAAAAGCTTGTCCCCCTCCCTTAACAACAAAACTATTAATATTCTTAACTTGGAGATTAAAAAGTAAAAAACAAATGTAAAAAATTAATAGGTAGTGTAAACAGCAATAATAAAATATATATACACTCAAGTAAAATTAGTTAAAAATGTTCATTTAAATAATTTTAAATTCAAACAATTATAATTACTTTTAAAATTAAATATCCATTATACAGTTCAAATAATAGGTACAGTTTTTAAACAATATAATCAAAGCTAAATATACATGTACTAATTAGTAATGTAAGTAAATAAGTTTGAAAAACAATATATATTAACTATTTTCAAACTTAAATTTCTATAGTAAAATCAGTTTTTAAACTCATCAAAAATTTAAAAATGACAATACATATAACAATATTTTTAAATGTGTGGCCTATAAATCAGTAATGCAATTCATATAAAATGCCATGAGATATAAAAAATAAAAATACAAAAAGAGTTAATCCTTTAATAATGTCAACTTGTTAAAAGGTTAATACTAACTAAAATTATATACACTCTCAAATGTCATAGT
>PVHY01034251.1:0-10567 GCA_004024945.1 Uropsilus gracilis | reverse complement strand
GTGCCTGTAAGCTTCAGCCTATGAAGCGGCTGGGGCTAGGGATCATGGTTCGAGTCCTGCTCAGGACAACACAGCGAGACCTAGTCCCAAAAAATATCTGACTGTGGTGGTGCGCACCTGTAATCCCAGTTACTTGGGAAGCTGAGGCAGGGAATTGCTTGAGTCTGTGGTGCCATGAGCCATTAATCGTAGCCTGTGGTTCCACCGGCAAAAATAGCGAGACCTAGTCTCAAAAACAAAAAGAACTTGCCAAATGTCAGTGTCCCCACAGCAAAGCCCCAACAGAGGAGACCTACCATCAGCTGATGGCTGTCCCTTGGAGGATCTGCTCTTCCAAAACAAACAGCTGGGAGTCATACCCCCAAAGCCAAAGACCTGAAGCATGACTGAAGGAGCAACAAAATGTTGCACAAACTGCGGAGATGAGATCCACCAAGAAACAAAAAAACAATCATACAAGCCAAAGGTACTCCAATTGGCCTAGGCAAAAGCAGTACAGGAAAGATAACCAGCACGCTCTACCAAGTCCCAGGAAATCACACCCTCACCAAGGATGAGGAAATGGATTCAGACTAAAGGGCTAAACATGGACAAACAACAAAAAGAAAGGAGGCAAAGTGACCGGGGCGATGTGGTGTGGTGGGGTATTCCCATGGGGATCAGCAATTATACAGTCATGTATTGTAAAAAAAATCCAAAAATAAAATTTAAAAATTTTTTTAAAAAGAACTCTCTAAGGAAAACATTTTCAAAAATATTGCTGTTGGGGCATTGTTATTTAAAAAAAAACAAAACTGAACAAGTGGTGTAGTGTAAATAAAATGACCCTCAATAGGACTTTGGGAAACCTGAATTCACTAACTTGGTCTTTGCTTCCAACTTGCTGTGTATATAATCTCCCTACACCTCTGTCATCTCTTTGGGGTTTTTGCTCTTCCCAAAATGAGATGAACAAAAGAAAAAGATACTTTGCAAAATGCAAATGCGATGGTAAGGGAAAGAAGTACAGAGCTAGAAAGACAGGTCATTTTTGTTGGAAGCTTTTTCATGTCAGCTATTTCATGACCATGCAACCTGACCAACCATCATTGATGAAAAAGACTATGCAGCTGACAGCTGGGCAACTGTTACCTCCAAATGCCCTGAGAACTATGGTCAGAGAAAAGATGTAGCTCCCTTTATGCATAGAGTTAACAGAGCTCTGTAAATTAATTGCATTATTTTAATTCTATTTAAATGTCCTAAGGGTGTCTCTCATAGCCCCATATGGGATTTGCCATCTGTAAATCTAGAACACTAAGCACTGTTGGCTTCAAGGGGATGTTTTAGTTGGCAAGTGACCCTGGGAATGCCTCATCCACAAAGTGGCAGTCAGATCAGCAGACAGATGAGTACCACAGAGTATCCATGACCTGCTGAAGGCTCATGGAGGGGGCTGTGTCTCTCTGGTCTGCTCACCCCCTGTTCCTTTCAGGAACTTTGCTCACTACCTATCCATTGCACAGGGACCTAGAAGCCACACTGCTCCACCAACCTGGGAATATTTGGGCTGCATGACCCATCCTGTGCCCACCCCTTTGGAGTTGTTCTTTCCTCAATTCAATCCTGTCAAGAAATTTACCAGAACTGGCATATCTGAAATGGGTGATAAAAGTGAAACACTAAATATTAGAGGGCCATGTAGGGATGTAACATTTGTAACCAAAACAGCTGTAACTCAGCAAATACAGTAAAGAAAATCATTTCCTTCCTCATCTCTGAGACCCTGGGAGAGAATAGAATGCCTCAGTATGACTTAAAATTATTCCAGAATTAGGATTGTCAGATTTAGCAAATAAAACATCCAGTTGGATTTGAAATTCAGATAGTAACCAATCACTTTTTAATATAAATATGTCCCCAAAATTGCACAGAAGATACTTAAGCCAAAAAAAGTATTGTTTATCTTAAACTACAATTTAACTGACTCACCTATGTGTGATCTGTCAACTTTAATTTGAATATTTCTGCATGTTCAATAAGAAAATTGACATTTCCAGACCAATTGTTGGAAGTTATGTAACAAAACTGTCAACTGAATTCATTTACTTGTCTCTTACAAATAGCTTGGCCAATCATACAGTCACACAGTGTGACCTGGAGTAAGAGAGTAAAGAGTATACATTACCTAGTGTTTCTGAAACTTCATCAAGATATCCTCTATTTTCTGACAAATTTATCTCATTTATTATTAAGTTCTGTGACTGTTCAAAAGAGAAGGATGTGACCATGGTCTCAGTTATGAAATCAAAAGGTGGAGTAAAGGGTAGGGATTCTTAAGGGATTCTATGTTAAATGCAAACTGGTATTCATGGTATACTATACCTTTTAAAAGCACAGGAAGAGATAATCCCCATAGAGAGAGAGTCTGGCCTAGCTACAAAACATGTATATTAGGTAGAAATAGGCCACTCTTAGAATATGAACTTCACTGCCTTCAAAGTAACTAACTCTCATGTTCTCATGTGTGTTTTCCAACTTGATTACCCAGTGTATCTACACAAACTAGAACCCAGCGAACCAGGTAATTGTCAGATAATCATATTATTCTATATTTCTTGTAAGCAAATGATTGGTTCAAAAGCCTAAAGACAGAGGCTCAAGTTTCCACTCCCCCATTTAGTCTTCTTCTTTTTTTTTTTTTTGTTCATAATCACTTTTAGTATTTATTTTTTTATTTTTTTAATCAATAGTTGCTTTATTTTTTTTTTTTACATCATTTCAATCCCTGGGGGTCACCCATCACCATCACCTCCCCTCTCCACCCGCTCCAGCTGGTCCCCTCTCTCCCCTTGTGTAGTTTCATTTGGTTGACCATATATTAGTGAAACCATTTGGTTTCTGTCCCTTTCTATCTGGCTCGTTTCTGCTAGAATGATTTCTTCTAGGTACATCCAGATGTCTATAAATTCATCAAATTTGTCATTTTTAATTGATGAGTAATACTCCATTGTGTATATATACCACATCTTTTTCATCCACTCATCTGTTCTGGGGCATTTGGGTTGTTTCCATGTCCTTGCAATTATAAATAGTGCTGCAATAAACATCTGAGCACAGGTGTCTTTTGTACCCACATTTGAGGTCTCCTTTGGGTAGATTCCCAGAAGTGCGACTGCTGGGTCAAATGGTAATTCCATTTTCATGAGTTTGAGGGTCCTCCATACTGCTTTCCATAGTGGCTGGACGAGTTTACATTCTCACCAGCAGTGTAGAAGTGTTCCTTTCTCTCCACATCCACGCCAGCACTTGTTGTTGCCTGTTTTTTTGATGTGGGCCATTCTTACTGGTGTAAAGTGATATCTCATTGTGGTTTTGATTTGCATTTCTCTGATTGCTAGTGATATTGAGCAATTTTTCATGTGCCTGTTGACCATTTGTATTTCCTCTTTGGAGAAGTGTCTTTTTAGTTCTTCTCCCCATTTTTTGATTGGGCATCTTGTTTTGTTTTTGTTTAGTTGTGTGAGTTCCTTGTAGATCTGTGTTATTAATCCCTTATCACTCTTGTGAAGGGCGAAAATTTTTTCCATTTAGTTGGGCTTCTTTTAGTTTTTTCTGTTGTCTCTTTTGCAGTACAGAAGCTTTTTAATTTGATGAAGTCCCATCTGTTTATGCTTTCCTTCAATTTTTTGCCTTCTGCAGATGATTCCAGGAAGGGGTTTCTAAATTGTATTTCATGGAGGTTTTTGCCCAAGTTTTCCTCTATGTATGTTATGGTTTCAGGTTTGATATCTAAGTCTTTTATCCATTTTGAATTAATTTTTGTACTTGGTGTGAGAGAGATGTCTTGGTCCATTTTTTTGCATGTCTTAGTCCTGTTTTCCCAGCACCATTTGTTGAAGAGGCTATCTTTGTTCCAATGTAAGTTTTTCCCTCCTTTGTCAAAGATTAATTGGCTATATGTGTGTGGCTTTATTTCTGAACTCTCAATTCTGTTCCATTGGTCTGATTGTCAGTTGTTGTACCAGTACCATGCTGTTTTAAATATTATGGCTTTGTAGTATATCTTGAAGTCTGGAATAGTTAGGCCTCCATTTTCTCTTTTTTTGGAGAGTAGGTTTTTTTTTATATTCGAGATCTTTTGTTGTTCTATATGAATTTTTGTAATTTTTGTTCTATCTCTTTAAAGAATGTCATTGGAATTTTTAAGGGGATTGCATTGAATCTGTAGATTGCTTTTGGTAGGATGGCCATTTTGATGATGTTAATTCTTCCTATCCATGAGCAAGTGATGTCTTTCCATTTCCTTGTGTCTTCTTCTATCTCTTTTAGTAGCGTTTTAAAGTTTTTGTTGTAAGTTCTTTTACGTGTTTTGTTAAGTTTATTCCAAGGTATTTAATTGTTTTTGGTGCAATGGTGAATGGGATGACTTTTTTAATTTCTTCTTCTTCTGCTTGGTTTTTTGCATATAGGAAGGCTACTGATTTCTATGTGTTGATTTTGTAACCAGCAACCTTACTGAACTGGTTTATTATTTCAATAAGTTTTTCTGTGGATTTTTTTTGGGTTCTCTACATATAGACCATTTAGTCTTCTTAACTGTTGAAAGAAATTTTCTCCTACATGCCTCATTGAATTTTTAAATTTTAAAACTCATGATAAATTTTTCAGTGTGCATACAAACTTGGATTTAATCAAAATGCCATTTATATTTTACTTTTTTGAATTTTGAATATTCATCTATCAACTCCATACCCAAATTAATTTTGGTGGTACCTTCATTCTCTGACATTATATTTATACCTTAGAGTTAACATCTCCCCAATTATTAAGTATTGTTCATGTTTCTAATTTTTTTCTACTTCAAAAACTATTATCATATCCACCCTAGCCCACTTTTTTTTCTTTTAGTTTATTTTACTGGGGCATGTTTCTTGGAACAATTTTTTTACCTTTTGTCGTTTATTGTCAAATTGGGCTTCCAAAGAGGTGGAGCCTAAAGACTTGTATGCTTAGGGCCCTTCCCATTTAGTTCTTGAAACTTTTGGTTTATCCTTATTCATAGAAAGATAATAGTGATTGTTTCATTTAAGACTTTTTATCAGAGTAACTGAACATCTTCAGCATTTCATTTTGTGTTGAGGTTTTAACATGCAAAGTTTTTCCATCTTCCCCTTGCCTCAGCCTTTCTAAATTATGGGTAATAGATTGTGTGTGTGTGTGTGTGTGTGTGTGTGTGTGTATTTGTTGTTTTATCTTTCTATTGTACTTCCTCTCATCTTAGTTTTGTTACTATTCATCACATAAAATATTTTACTTTAATATAATCAAACCCATCTTTGTCACTAGTAACTTCTTCTGTAGTTAAGGTAGTCTATTTCATTTCCTTCTAAGGTTTTCATGGGAATGCTTAAAATGTTTGACTGTATAATTCATCTGGAAGTTATTGTGGTTTATGAGACTAAGAGATATACAAGAGATATACTGAGAAAAGTAAAATACTTAAAATTTCAAAAATTATTTTGTGTGCTACAGCATTAGCTCATGAACTTAAAGGAATCACTTTATCTCTTAAAACTCATTGTCCCCTACTAAACTGAAGGCATAGACTTTGTCTAACTTCCCTTTATCTTCACCACAAAATCCAGCAAAGTACCTTTCATATAAGATGAAAGTTATAAACTCTGAATTTAAGTTAGACTTTGCATATTATTATCATATTGTGCCAACAACATTTATTAAAAAATGGTTCATTTCTCAATTAGTTATGTGGTTTTTTGGTTGGTTATGTGATTTTTTGGTTGGATATGTATATATATACTAGTAGCCAAGTACCTGGAAGATTTAGCATTCTTTGCAATAGGAATATATTACAGTTAAAATAATGAAAGTCAGATTCTGACACTAAATAAGATAGCTGCCTACACCAGACTCTAGTATAATATAGATATCACTTGCTCAGGCACCATCATTATTTTTTATGGAAGTAATGTTAAACTTGGAAAAATTCTATGTAATGAATTTATTCCTTCTAAGAACCAGGAAAAGAACACCCATACGTGGAACAGTAAATTCATCAAGAACAAAAGTTGAAAACCACATCTTACAACATTAAGCGTTCCCAGTTGAAAATATAAATGAAAGCCTCTGATCAAGTGTAAGCACTATATAAAGTCCAACTGAACTGGGCTGAACTCCAGCTGAACCCCAAAACTATTTAAGATCAGTCTTTGAATTGCCAAGGTTGGAATTCCTGTAATATTAGAAAGCTTAAGGGAAAGTCCATGTCAGATCTCTAGTGCATGTTCACACCAGCAGCCTTAACTCTAGAGACTTCAGTACATTCATCTACAAATTAGAAAGGAGATAACACAAAATGCCCTCACAACCTTATGCTCTACCATATTACACAATATGGGCTTCATAAAACAAGCAAGAAGTGGGTACATTGGTAATATTAGAAAGAACATTTCAATTCTGAATGTACTCTCAGATGACACCAGTGTTAGAAGCTGAAATTCTGTCCTCTGTATGGAGTTCCTGAACATGTCTGTTCAAGATGTCTGTTAAGGCCCCTGGAGCCCTCCGTAAACAAGATCATTTTGCTATGCTAATATTCTTTTCCCTGGAGCTTACTTTTACTTAGAACTTTGAATTTAAAAAAAAAAAAAAAGTTTCTTGTTAACATAGATGGAACTAGAGGGCATGACATGAAGCAAAATAAGTCAAAGAAAAAGACATACTGGATTGTGTCACATGTATGTGGGATATAGAGAGTTCTGACAAAGGGTCAGATAAAGCCAAATTCAGAAACTAGCTCTTGAAAGTTGACTCTAGCACGGAGACATTCACAGGGGGAGGACAAAAGAGAGGCAGGAGCACAGAATGTAGTGGGACCACAATGATAACAACACTGGGAAGAGGATCTTATACTTCCAAAATACAAGCAATATTGTAAACCAGTGTTACTGCAACAGAAAAAGAAAAAAGAGAAAAAGGAAATTTGCTTAATTAAAAAAAAAAGCAAAAACAGAAGGGAAGAGATCGAAGATTGGGTCCCAACTCTGCCACTTGATCTGGAGTGAGCCATTCAACATTTAAGGGCCTCAACTTCCTTCTCTAAAGCAAATGGCTGTTTAGAATGAACAGTTCCTGAATCCTATGTCATTCTAATCATCTTGTTAAAACACAGATATATTCCAATTCAAGAAAAATAAAGATGCAAACCTCCATAGTTAGGACACGAATAATTTACTTTTTTTTTCATACTAGGTCTCGCTATTTTTGCCTGTGGAACTGCAGGTTCACGTTGCCCAGCGTACCACAGACTCAAGCAATCCCCAGTCTCAGGTTCCCAGGTAGCTGGGATTACAGGCACATGCCACCACTCCCAGCTATTTTTTTGGACCTAGGTCTCACTATGGTGCCCCGGGCAGGACTCGAACCACCATGCCTGATCCCAGCCATCGCTTCCTAGGCTGCTGCTTACAAGCACGCGCCACTGTGCCTGGAGAATAATTTACTATTTTAATAGTCCTTGCTGAGTCATTCTTCACTTAGAAAATTCTCCCCCAGTGTTACTCTAAATAGTTGGTATTCATGATTTCAATTATGATTCCCAGTATAGATCTCCAGCTCTTTTTTATGAAAATTAATTTTTTGATACACTTGGCCCAATGCATCAAACCATGATGTTTATGAACAGCATTCTATGGCAGCTCTGTGTGTATGTGTGTGTGTGTGTGTGTGTGTGTGTGTGTGTGTGTGTGTGTTAGCAAGAAGTTACAACTGCTAAATTTTGATTGAGACATAATGCCAAAAGGACAGCATCTGTTTGAAGGGTAAATTAATCATGACTCCATTGGATACGTGGTTTTTTAATCTCCAGTGTACCCTTGATCCAGGATTCTGAAATCAGGACTAACACAGAGAGGTACTCCATGAAATCATGAGGTCATCCTCCTCCCTTCTTCTTTCTACCACCTCCAGAGATTGCACGGATCAATGGCATTGTTCAAAGCACTTCAGTAAATACTAGTTGAAGCCGTTTTCCTTCTAAAATATATCCCACCAAAAAGTTTGCTTCTCATCTACCCAAGAGTGTGTGTGCTCCAGATGTCTTTGAACTCTCACTATAGAATGTGTGCAAACTATCCCAGCTTGCCTTCATTGCCCTAAGTATCCCACTAAGAGGGCACTCACTCTGTTCTCCAGAAGCTGACCACCAACCTCTACTTCACTCTCTGGACAAACCAATTTGCTTTCTGTCACTCTTTGCTGATTCAAGAAAGATGAAGACAAAGTTGCAGACAGTGATCGCTTGTTTACACTTAGCAATTCCTGCATGTGAGGGATTTTATTAGGGGGCGTGAAGGTGTTCAGATGGCATTTCTCCTTAATATCAGCCTAGTAAACATATTCACTAAAGTTGGACACAGTCTTCACTAAGTACATTTATAGAGAGAGCAATTTTTTGCTTGATTTTCCTGACACCTCAGTCAGCTTACAGTAAAGTTTTGCTTTCTTCTTGCAGGGTCAGAAAATGGTCTTGCACAGAAGCAGAGAACACCTCACCGAAGATGTCAGCAACCCAAAATGTTGAGTAGCCCCGAGGACACCATGTACTATAACCAGCTAAATGTGAGTTCAAAGTGGCCATAAAGCTGCTTCACCGGCTTTGTTTCCAGTTAATAATTCTGTTATTAATACCTGTTCCAGCCCCTCCAGCCCCACCCCCACTCTCTTATGCTCTCGTCTTGAACATGTGCTTAGGCTCTTTATCTGTTGCTTTCATGTCAGGATGTCTGCCTTCACGGTGAATAATTGATGTGGTTTATCAAAGACGAGCAAGATGCATGCTTCATCAGGCTCACTTGAGCCCTTTGATCAAAAAAATTATGCTGTGACTTCTGATATTATCAGCATCTGCTTGCATTCAACACAAAATCACTTTGAATTAAAAATTAACGACTTGCTGCTTTGCTTTGACTGTGTGTTCTTGGCCCTCTCCACAGGGAACTCTAGAATATCAAGGGAGCAAGAGGAAGCCAAGAAAACTTGGGTAAATATCTGTCTTCTTAGTTCTAAGCAACTGTAAACAGAAGGGGTCCTTTGTGATATCACAGAAAAAGCAAACTTTCCAGAGAGCCTCCTAAAACTGTACAGCAAGGCTAGTGCCACAGCTATTGACACTGGAAACCACTTTTCACAGTAGCAAGTATATAAAACTTGAATCTATTCAGTCCAAAAGGGCTGGAATTGTCACCTAGAGGCAAATGGTATTTCTCATAATTATCAGGAAAAAAACTACTTTCCTCATCATGGGAACATGGAGAGGGTTGTAAAAGCTCACTGACAAAAGAGAGCACTCTCAGCAGTGCAAACAGACTGCTGCCAACCCCATGACACCACCCCTAGGCCTTAGAAGTACATGAAGGAAAACCTCCCCCAGTGGTTACACAGAGGATCCTGAGGGTCTCTTGAGTCAAATGAGTCAAATGTGACTCATTTGATTGTTGGCACATAGACTGAGAATAGCAATGATGTAGGTGGTTGGTGCTGGTTTGAGAACTGGAGGATATCAGAGGAGAGCATTCTCATATAGAGAGAACCAGGAGACAGACTAATTAATTTACATTACTCAAGTTGCAATATGGTCACAACTTCCAGATACCGCAAAATCAGGCTCATTATCAGTGTATGACCCAGAGTGAAAGATTTTGTGGTTCAGACCCCAGTGCTTCTGTGCTGGGAAATCCTGAACTGCCTGCCCTAAGCTACCCTCTCCATTCTGTGTTGGGACCTTACTCTGTTTCCCGTGCTCACATTTTAGCTGCCCTGATGATGAGTGCCTTTTCTGCTATAATTCTTTCTTTATTGCAGCCAAATCAAAGTGCTGGATGGGGAAGATAAATATTACAAGTCTTTGTCACCTGTGGACTCTCTCCCTGAGGAAGACAAATCAGTTCACCCTTTCTTTTTTAACTCATCGTCCAAAGGAGCATCTTTTGCTCACCACTGAGTAGTATTTCCTGTCCCCAAAATCTGTGGAAGTTAAGAAAACCATGGCAGTTAATTGATTGTTATTTATCAAGAAAGCACTGCAATGTGGTCAGGTTTCAGGACACCTTATCTTTGCTGAAACCTAACTAAACAACCCTTAGCCATTTTCTCAGCCTCCGTCACACTCCCACACTTAATGTACAGCCTGAGCTGAGGAACCCCTCCCTTCCTCCTACCATGAGTTGGTCCCTACAGGACACAAAGCACACCTTCTCTGTAGCAATAACTGTCATTCATGCCCCAGTATTAACAGTGATGCTTTTAGTTTGTCATGAACAATGATGTTTCTTTTTTCACCAAATCAGTTCACACAAGATTTTACAGGACTGTATCCTTGTGAAAATCCAGGATTCCCTTTCCATCCCATCTCCCTTCCCCTTTGCTGCTCTCCCTCTCCCCCATATCAGAGATCCCCTGCTGAGTGGCCCTGTCCTGGAAGAGTACCCTAGAGGTCTGTCTCCTAAGCCAAGATAATATATTAAAGGAAGAGACCTAAATTTTCCTTTTTTTTTTTTTTTTTTTTTTT
>PVHY01034250.1:0-10662 GCA_004024945.1 Uropsilus gracilis | reverse complement strand
TTTAATTTATTGGGTGAAAGTTTTATCTGAAACTAGTAAACAGCATTGATGTGTCAAACCTGAGCTCTCCTGGACTCAGGCCCAAATGTCAGCATCACTGATGCCAGGGACCCAGAGAAAGCTGCTTGTGACGCCTTTGAAGCCAAGCCTTTGTAATACAGCTACTTGTGATTGACCAACAAGGTGGGGCTGTACCAGGTCACACAAGTATGCGGGGTTATCATTGCTTTCTCCCAAGTCAAGAGTTAGGGTTGGCGGCTGCTCCTCCTCGATAGGGTCACTTAGTGACCCTATGGAAACATAGTTCTTCCAAGAGACTAGATACCACAGTAGAAGACCAGGCCAGGAGGAATAGGAGACAATGGAGACCTGACTTCCTGATATATGTTACATCCCTTAATCTGAGCCCTTGCTCCTGTAGTCCCTCAAAACTTAACACTTAACGCTATTTGTATCACAATTAAAATTTTTTCATTGATATAGAAAAAAATAATAATAATAATAATTTATTTATATATAAATTTCACATCTCTGTGATCACTAGCAATAAGGGAAATGCAAACCCCTGTCTTCTTTGACTTTAGAATATTTTTGAAAATGTAAGAAATGTAAGGCCGAGTATAGTGGCACGTGCCTTCAATAGCAACCTACAAAGCATGAGGCCAAGGTTAGGCAACAAAGGGAGACTTAGTCCAAAAACAAACAAACATACAAACAAAAAAATAGCTGGGCATGGTGGAGCATGCCTGAAAAAAAATAAAAAATCCTAGCTACCTGGGAGACTGAGACTGGGGATCGATTGAATCCGTGGTACCCCCAGCATGAGTGTCTTAATAGTTCATTGAGATATAATTTTTTAAGCAAATACATCAACCTTTTCCTACTTTGCATTTTTTTTTTTTTGAGACTAGGTCTCGCTATTTTTGCCCATGGAACCGCAGACTCACGTCGCCTGGGGTACCACAGACTCAAGCAATACCCAGCCTCAGCTTCCCAGGTAGCTAGGATTACAGACGCGAGCCACTACGCCCAGGTATTTTGAGGGGTTAGGTCTCGCTGTGCTGCTCCAGGCTGGACTGGAACCTCGATGCTGCTGCGACTCCATAAGCTGTTGCTTACAAGCATGCACCACCGTGCTCTGCCCTGGATTTTATTTTTAAGGAGACCCCCCTTTTTTTTTTTTTAATTTATAAGAAGGCCTTTTTTAAAAAAAAAAAAAAAAGGCCTTTTCTAATATAAGAATACATGTAAATTTAACCTATTTTTAGAAAGACTTTATGGTTTCATTTTTTTTGATATTCCATTTGGAATTTACTTTAGAATAAGATACGTGGCAAGGACTCTTCATTATTTTTTATTTCCTAAGTGATTAGCAAATGTCACAATACCATAAGTTAATGTCTAACCTAAATAGGGTTTCAACCACCCAGAGGAATGTCATCCTAACTGGTCAGTGTGGAATTTTTTCTTTTTTTAAAATTTATTGGTCAGTATGGAATTTTCTGGTCTGTACTCACCTTGCCCAAGGGAAGATGAGATAATCTGCTACAAGATCTTTTCCATTTCCCAAGTGAGGTTACCTATGCCTGAAACAATTTCTGTTTCCTTGTCTTGCCCTCTTTCTGTCTATAAAAAACCTTTCATTTTGTATAGCTCTTCAAAGAGCTCTTGTACTTACTAGGTGGGTTGCTGCCAGATTCACAAATTGTTTTATAAAGTCAGTAAGATCTTTACAATGGACTGTTGAATTCTTATTAATATTATATAAATAACTTTTTCTAATTGATTTGAAATGTTATTTTCATGATAAACTAAATTCACATTTGTATTTTTCTAGAACTGTTTTTATTAAAATCTTAATAAAAATAAGCTTTTAGTATCACAAAATGAGCATTGCAGAAAATTGGAAAAGTGAAAACATTAATAAAGCATGGTAATCTTACTATATATTCTGAGATATTTTTCTATGGAAAGATATGTAGATACATGTATTTTTACTAAAATGAGGTTATGTACATGTTGCTTTATACCTTGCTTCAATTTGATGATCTCTTTGTATTAGCTTCAATAATTCTTCATTTCATTTAATGCCCAAATACAAATTTCAATAATCTCAAAATGACCATTATAGCTGGTTTATTAAAACTAGTATTTAGGAGGCCAGGCACAGTGGCTCATGCCTATAAGCTTCAGCCTATGAAGCGGCCGGGGCTAGGGATCGCGGTTCGAGTCCCACTTGGGACCCGTAGCGAGACCTAGTTCCAGAAAAATAGCTGGATGTGGTGGTGCGTGCCTGTAATCCCAGCTACCTGGGAAGTTGAGGCTGGGAATTGCTTGAGTCTGTGGTACCCCAGGCAAAGAGAGCCTGCAGTTCCCCGGGTGAGACCTAGTCTCAAAAAAAAAAACAAAAAACACAACTAGTATTTAGGCCAGGTGTGGTGGTAACATGCCTGTAATCCCAGCCACCTGGGAGGCTGAGGCTAGAGATCACTTGAGTCCATGGGTTTGGGTTCAAGACAAGCCGGGGCAACATAGCACGATGCATCTGGGGGTTATTACACCTAAGTCTCTTAAGATTGATAGAGCCAGGCAGGGTGGCGCGTGCTTGTAAACGACAGCTTATGGAGTCGTGGCAGAGTCTGGGGATCGCGGTTTGAGTCCAGCCTGGGGCAGCACAGAGAGACCTAATCCCAAAAAATAGCTAGGCCCATGTGGGGGTGTGCGCCTGTAATCCCAGCTACCTAGAAGCTGAGGCTGGGGGTTGCTTGAGTCCGTGGTACCCCAGGCAACGTGAGCCTGCGGTATCCATGGGCAAAAATAGCGAGACCTAGTCTCAAAAAAAAAAAAAAAAAAATTGATAAAGTAACTTTACCTGCACAGTAAAGTCATGGAATCCTTCCCGAGCCCTAGAGTACATAATGGTATTTCTACTGTATTTCAAAAATATCACAGAAGTTCTTCTACCATACCTATCAGAATCTTGGGCTTTTATAGGAAATTAGTCAGCAAAAGATCAGTAACATTTAAAATAGAATGTAGAAGAAAAATAAGGAACATAGAAATGACCACCAGCTGATTCTGTCACAAAAGGCAACCCCAGAAGGAAGTAGGGTGCTATGGAGAGTACTGGATTTCTTTGGGTCAGGGACTTTTCAGGACTATAAATAAATTAGTTTCAAGAATCCGAGGATACCAGGAATTTAAAATATCATAAAGTTCATTAACGTTTGTTTTTCTGTAGTATTTTTTTTCAGAAACAACTTGCCGATTTTAAATTTGTTTGATTAGAGCTCAGGTTTGGACAGATACAAGTCAAATCGTTGGTTTGTAAGACAGTTTTCACAATTTTAAATAAGGAAGAGGTACAACAATCTTATGAAAACCCTTCACAATCTATTGTAGTCTACGCTATATTTTCACTAATATAATCTCAAAATATTCTGAATACCATTGTCTAATTACAGCAATACTGAATAGATTGCAAAATGAGAATAAACCATAGAACAATACAAATAGTGTGAGATTATCTGTGATATAAATGGGGTGAGGCAAGGCATAGTGGCACATGCCTGTAAACAGCAGCCTAGGAAGCCACGGCCAAGGTCAAGGATGGCAGTTAGAGTCCTGCGGGGGCATGTAGCTAGACCTAGTTCCAAAAAAATATAGCTGGGGGTGGTGGCGCACGCCTGTAATCCCAGCTACATGGGAAGCTGAGGCTGGGGATTGCTTGAGTCTCTGGTACCCCAGGCAACCTGAGTCTACGGTTCCACAGGCAAAAATAGTGAGACCTAGTGTCAAAAAAAAAAGGGGAGGGGGTGAGCTGGGTGTGGTGGTGCACACCTGTAATCCTAGGGCTGGGAGGCAGAGGCAAGGGATTGCTTGAGTCTGGGGGTTCGAGACTACCCCTGGCAACTTAGTGAGACCTAGTCTCAAAAAAAAGGGGGAGGGTGGTTTGTTTATACTTGAAAATATTCCAAACACACAGCAAATAATTACTATATATTAAAAAACTAAAACAACAGTTTTGGAATGTGGAACTGGAGGAAGAGGAAGAGGCATTATTTTTTTTTATTCTACATATTCATTCATTCATTCATTCATTCATTCATTTATTTATTTATTGGTTTATTGGTTTATTTATTTATTTGAAACTAGGTCTCACTAATTTTGCAGGAAGAGGCATCTTTTTTTTAATTCTACATATTTATTTATTTATTTGTTTGTTTGTTTGTTTATTGGTTTATTGGTTTATTTATTTATTTGAAACTAGGTCTCACTAATTTTGCCGGTGGAACCATAGGCTCTCGTTGCCCAGGGTACTACAGACTCAAGCAATCTCCAGCCTCAGCTTCCCAGGTAGCTGGGATTACAGGCGCGCGCCACCACGCCCAGCTATTTTTTTGGAACTAGGTCTCTCTATGGGCCCCAGGCGGGACTCGAACCACAATCCCTAGACCTGGCCACTTCATAGGCTGAAGCTTACAGGCACGAGCCACCATGCCCAGCAGATATTTATTTTTTTTGCTTGTGTTTTCAAAATACATTTTTACTTTCTGATGTTTCCTGAAAACCAGAAGACATATACTGAAAAAGTGGTAAGGATTAAAGCACAGACACTAAAAGCACATTCCTCAGTAAAGTGCAATCATTGTGACAGTGGCACCAGAACAGAACTGACACAGAAATGGGGTAACAAGATGACTATTTCATCTTGAAAATTTGAGGTGGACAAGTTGCAAAACATAGGGGATTTCAGCTGTACAACTAAGTGGGCATGAAGGAGTTAAAGTTTGCTTCCCTGGTTATATGAGTTCCCAGTCACTGGAAGAGCACAAATAAATGGTTGTTTAGAAGAGATGATCAATGAATGCTAAAACTCTGAAAATATTTATCTAAAATATCTCAAGTTACTCAAATTTTGTCTAAAGACAAGTGAAATAAATACATACATTCTTGGGCTGGGCATGGTGGCACATGCCTGTAGGTGGCAACCTAGGAAGCCAAGGCCAGGGCCAGGGATCATGGTTCGAGTCCTGCTGGGGGCATGTAGCAAGGCCTAGTCCCCCAAAAATAGCTGGGCGTGGTGGCGTGCGCCTGTAATCGCAGCTACCTGGAAAGCTGAGGCTGGGGAATGCTTGAGTCGTGGTGAGTCTGGGCAACGTGAACCTGCGGTTCCATGGGCAAAAATAGCGAGACCTGGTCTCAAAATAAAATAAAATAAAATACATACGTTCCCAAATTATCATTTCTTGCCAAATCATCATTTATCTTCCCAATCTCTTCCTTAATACACATAAAATTTACCTAGTAAATTTTCTTGTTTTGTTTTGGATGGGGTTGTAATAAAATGTCAGTTGATCAATTTTATACAGATAAGCTTTCATATTTAGTTTTCAAATGAGTAACGTAGTATGCTTTGTCAGAAATGCCCCCTCTTAACCTCTGGGATGGAAAACCCAATTCATTCCCTGCCCAAAATTTATCAAATTTATATTGAACTAATTTTCTAATCTATCTTAACTTTTTTTTTTTTTTTTGAGACTAGGTCTCCCTATTTTTGCCCATGGAACCGCAGGCTCACGTTGCCAGGGGTACCACAGACTCAAGCAATCCCCATCCTCAGCTTCCCAGGTAGTGGAATTACAGGCGTGACCCACCACGCCCAGCTATTTTTTGGGACCAGGTCTCGCTGTGTTGCCCTGAGCAGGACTCGAACCGCAATCCCTAGCCCCGGCTGCTTCATAGACTGAAGCTTACAGGCTTGAGCCACAGTGCCCAGTTCATTTTTTTTTTTTTTTTTTTTGAGACTAGGTCTCACCCAGCACACTTATATATATAAGGAGGTGACATAAGCTCTTTTGGAAAGCTATTCCATTTTTACTTTTTCCCATGTATACAGGTGATACAGATGTTAATATTAAATCTTTTTGTTTTTTTCGCTTCTCAATCTGTCTGATGTTAATAATTTCCCAACCTAGAATAACTGACAGGATATTATTTCTAATACTGTAATTTCTGAATGAAAGGATGTATTTAAAAATATTATCAAATTGATCTTCAAAATGTTCTGCTAATTTATATTCTCACTAATGCTTCCTGAGTATCTGCTTTCCTGTGTCTCTCACAAAAGCTTTCACTCTTGCCCAGCTAAGAAGTGAAAATGGGTAGCTCACTCAGTATTGTCTTAATTTATATGTGTTTGGTTACTTGGGATGTTCAACATTTTTGTTTGTCGTGTTTGCTGTGGATTACCTCTTCTTGTCCAATGCCCATCTTCTACCCCTCCTTCCAACTCATCTGTTTTTTGAAGTTTTTGACCAAAAAAGCACCATAAATCTTTGAGGAAATGATTGAATAGAGTATTAGAGACAAAGAGAAGGGAGAAAGGGAGAAAAGAAGAATGCTTTTATCACTCTTTAAATGTCTTAAAGCTTTTATTCATTCATTCATTGAGACTAGGTCTTGCTATTTTTCCGCAGGAACCGCAGACTCACGTTGCCCGGGGTACCACAGACCCAAGTGATCCCAAACCTCAGCTTCCCAGGTAGCTGGAATTACAGGCATGTGCCACCACGCCCAGCGAGTCTTTGAGACTAGGTCTCGCCATGTTGCCCCGGGTGGGTCTTGAACCCGCGGACTCAAGTGATTCCTAGTCTCCACCTTGCTTTGTAGGCTGCAATTAAAGGCACGTGCCCCCGTGCCCTGCCAAAATGTCTTAAAGATTTTACAAGCAAAAATGTTATTCTTTTGCAGAAAACTCCTACATTAAATCAAATTTCACGAGTACCTTAAAAAAAAAAAGTGAAGCAGTTGTAGTGAAATTGGAAATAGGTAACCCATAGTTATACCTATGCAGCCTCCAAAGGACACACCCCCAATCCCACTTGTTACGCAGAAACTAAAATGTTAAACTCTAAAGAAACAATGTGCTTGTATTCTTTCTGATGTAGTTTAGGGGAAAAGAAATTGTGAGCTAGTGAGATGGGAGCTGTCTATTTGAATGAAGGAAACAGGATCACAAAGTTGCCTAGCTCCCATTTGAACAAGGGATTTGTTACAGGTTCCAAACCCAAAGAGTGGGTCCTTTCATCTCTAGTGAAAGATTCCACTGAACAGGGCTAGGTATATTTGAATCAGGGAAGGCTTTATTGGAGAGGGAACCAATGCTGGAAAGGATTATTTAGTCTGGTTCTTCTTGGACATTAAAGGTCGAAGGTGGTAAAATCAGGTAAGAAAAGACGCAAAGCAGAGAACTTAACTAAACTTAGAATGGATTGCTCAATACATCCACTCATCAGGTTCGTCCCAACTCGCACAAGCAGTAGCAAGACCACACTATCTTAAAAGGGACAAAAAACAGGCCGAGCTCGGTGGCTTGTGCCTGTAAGCTTCAGCCTATGAAGCGGCAGGGGCTAAGGATCGCGGTTCAAGTTCCGCCTGGGGTCTGTAGTGAGACCTAGTTCAAAAAAAATAGCTGGGTGTGGTGGTGCATGCCTGTAATCCCAGCTACCTGGGAAGCTGAGGCTGGGGATTGCTTGAGTCTGTGGTACCCGGGGCAACGAGAGCCTGCGGTTCCATGGGCAAAAACAGCGAGAACTAGTCTCAAAACAAAAGGGACAAAAAACAGATCTTTCTCATTTCTAAAAAGATAAAATAGACAAAAGTCACTAGGGCACCAAGGACCCCTTTGGTAATCTTACCACATAGTTCAGTTCTCTAGTCCAAAAGGCTATACATGGGTCCTTCAGCCATGTGCATCCACAAAATGGCAGCTGCCTCACCTTCAAGCCAAATGAAGAAACCAAGATGGTGTCATTGATCCTCCTCCAAAGACACAGCTCCAACATTCCTTTAGCCCCAAACCACTAAGACTCACTTGAAACAACAGCAGCAATAACTTCAGACATCTCAGCTGAAAACAGCAACACTCTTTCTCTTCAGGTTTCCAGACAATTCCAAAATGTCACAGTTTTAAAGTTAAAGCAAGTTTTCAAGTACTAAGTTTCCAATTCAGCTTACACAGGTCACAAGTTTCTCCAACATGCTTTCCCAGGCTCCTTACTGGCCCTGGCTAGGACTGGAAGCCCACAGCATGGCTTCCTTCCCTGCCTTGCTGCCACATATGGCAGCGGCAGTTCTAAGGCCTCCAACCTCCTTGCTGCTCTTCTGCTCTCTCTCTTGTCCAGCTCTTTCTCCCTTTCTCTTCAGCCACACTCCTTCCTAAATCCCACTCCTTCTTAAATCCCCTCTCTCAATCGCCTCTCTCTGTTCCTCCTGAGAGGAACAGTCTCCACCCACCAAGGCAAAATGGCTGCCATTCTAATGGAGCATGACTATGCTGGGGCCACATCCCCCCAATTTCACCACATCACCCCAATTAGTGGGACAGGGGCAAAAAGGGAGGAGAGCAGCTTGTTTTGGGTTGAGATCTGCCCAGGCATGCAGAAAGAGGTTAAGATTACACTACAGCTTTCTCCCTCCAGGAAACGAGAAAATCATCAGTCAAGATCTAATGTTTTGTGTATGTGATGGTGATATAAGGTCAGTGTGGTAGGTGAACCATATGGACAGGGCTCTTGAATTTATGATTTAGTCCACCTGTTAAAACAGTGATAGGGTGTGCTATTTTTTTCATTGTTTTTACAAGAGTGTAAACTGTGTTTTTAAGTTTTTCTTTTTAGGTCTAAAAGAGGGAAAGAAAGCAGAGAGAAGCTGGTAGCTAATGTTTGCATATCAATGATAAAGATAATCAATAAAAATGCTAATGGCCTACTTGTATCCTGCTTCGGAGAGAGAAGCAGGCCTGTATGGTGTTCAAGTCACCAAGTCAAAAAGTCTTCTTTATACCCTGTTTCAAAATTGCAGATTTTAAAGACATGTTAAAATGTAAAAAATAACTTTAGTTAAAAAAAATTTTAAGGAGATGCAGGGGGAGAAAGAAGTGAAATGGTTAAGGTAAAACAGATTTTTTAAAAAGCGGGAAATTAAAATATATAAAGGGTGTGCAAACAAAGAGAAGGATTTTAATATGGAGATTGGATAGAGAGAAAGGTTTAATTAAAAAAAAATTGGCTATTTTGTAAAAATGTAAGCCATGTAAACATGGCCAGGCCTGGAGGCCTATAACCTTTGGCTGGCCCAGACTGGCAGCATGTGTGCTGAATGCAGTTAAGGAGTTTGCAGATTTAAACTCCGTGTTAAAGTTTGTTTTGCCAACTTTAACTTGTGTCTGCGAGAGGCCGTGCAAAAGACAGGCCTGAAAAAAAAGTAAACTTTGCTGGGTCTGGTACCATAAAGTTTCTACCTGAACGACAAGCAAAAAGAAGACGGCATGAAGGAGCTGGAGCATGCCAAAGGAGCACACCTAAGGAAAGATGTCTTCAAATACATGGAGAGGAACTCTGACTGGCTGATTTTGGTGAAATGATCAGGACTGAGAGACTAAAAATTTCTAAGCAATCTGGGAAAGGACTTTGGACAATGCTGAGAAAGGTTTTAAACAATGTTAAAGTAATCCGAGTCTTACATGTTTCTTTTGTAGTTATTAGGGTAATTAAAACTCACTTTGTTAAAAATAAATTCGTCTGCACTGATAGTCTTGCATTGGTTTAGTATTTTGGTTGAGAAGGCTGGGGGTGGTAAAAAATACCCACAAGAGTGTAAACTGTGTTTTTAAGTTTTTCTTTTTAGGTCTAAAAGAGGGAAAGAAAGCAGAGAGAAGCTGGTAGCTAATGTTTGCATATCAATGATAAAGATAATCAATAAAAATGCTAATGGCCTACTTGTATCCTGCTTCGGAGAGAGAAGCAGGCCTGTATGGTGTTCAAGTCACCAAGTCAAAAAGTCTTCTTTATACCCTGTTTCAATAGGACTTGGGGTAACTCATCTTATTTGCTGGTAATTGCTTTACCTAGACTGTCTCACCACTGATGGGGTTATGCAGTCCCTGATTAAATAAGGAAATTGAATCTTAGGCTAAGATACTCACAAGGCCAGTTTGAACAGATGGATTTACTCTTTTTTTTTTTTTTTTTTTGAGACTAGGTCTTGCTATTTTTTGCCCATGGAACCGCAGGCTCCTGCTGCCCATGGTACCACAGACTCAAGCAATCCCCAGCTCAGCTTCCCAGGTAGCTGGGATTACAGGTGCACGCCATCATGCCCAGCTATTTTTTAGGGACTATGTCTCGCTGTGTTGCCCTGAGTAGAACTCGAACTGCAATTCCTAGCCCTACCCGCCTCATAGGCTGAAGCTTACAGGCACGAGCCACCATGCCGGGCATGATGGACTTACTCTTAATACCTAACCCAAACAACTGGTCGTCCAAGGCGTAACCAAAGACATCATACCGGAACAAAACACCTTGAGTTCTGGTTAAAATTTTTCTTATAATTTCCTGGAGAGGGAATGCCAAGAGCCCCACATGCTAGGACACAACCCAACTCTGAACAAACTATGACACTCTGAAACCATGTGATTAAACTGTGTTTTCTCATTGGATTCTTGTCTAGTAAGACAACATGGGCCCACAAGTAAGTTGAAAGAGGCAAATTTATTTAGAGAAAAAGAGATAGAAGATAAAGGAGATAGAAAAGTAAGACTCCCTGGGTTAAGAAAATCCCCCTAGCCGGGCACGGTGGCTCGTGCTTGTAAGCTTCAGC
>PVHY01034249.1:0-10568 GCA_004024945.1 Uropsilus gracilis | reverse complement strand
CACTCATTCACTCACCCACCCACCCACTCACCCACCCACCTACCCATCCTTCCCCCCATTCACTGACCCTCCCACTCACCACCCACTCATCCACCCAACCTCCCACCCACCCACTCATCCACTCACCCTCCCACCCATTCATCCACTCATCCACTCACTCTCCCAACCACCCACTCACCCACCCATTCATTCACTCATCCACTCACTCTCCCAACCACCCACTCACCCACCCACCTACCCATCCTTCCCCCCATTTATTTACCCTCCCACTCAACCACCCACTCATCCACTTATTCATCCAGGGCTCAGCCCATCAAGCAGACCTCACAGGGCCGCCCACAGGTCCGCACTGGGCCTGGACACAGCACGGCCACCCCGCAGGACAGCTGCGCACGTGCCCTGAGAGTGTGGGTGAGAGCCGACCGAACGTCATCCGGAACAGTTGTGCATGTCCCAGGGAGACTTTTTAAGAACTGTTTTTGAAAACCCTCCTCCCCACGCTGCCCCTCCTCCCCCAGCCACCCTGGCGGCTCCGGGCTGTCTCCCAGGGACACACACCCTCGCAGAAGGGCCTACTGGTCTCCGTGCGCGCAAGTTTCGATTCTCACTGAGCGTTTAAGGTCGAGTCTGCCTAGAGGCAGGCGCATGCATCCTGGTGCGCAGCCTGGGGACACCCCCAGCTGCAGCCTGGGGGCAGGAACAAGAGGCCAGCACCCCTGAGGCCCGCCACACCTCCCTCCGAGGTGTGTGCGTGCTTTTGGCTTTGCACTGGAGGACGCACTGGAACCGGCAGCTGAGCCCTCGCGCCTCGGCCTCCCCGCTTGCATTGTGGGCGTCTCTGCGCTGCTCTTCATGAGACACGCTGGCCACGCAGCCCTTTCGGGGTGCCCCGGCCATGTGCCACCTCCCCACTCCCTCTCCCCCTGCTTTAACTTCCCGAACGGGCCAGGCCTCTTCCGATGCCAGGGCCTTTGCACAGGCTGCTCCTTTTCAGGACCACTTCTTTCCTGGACAACCTCTTCACCCCTGGCTCTCCCACCTCTGCTCATTTCTCAGCTCCTGGTGTTTCTTAACAGCGCTTCTTAAACTGGAATCACGGGTGAGCAGCCTGTCTAGGGGCTGTGTGAGTGGGTCAGGGGTTTTCCGCCATCAGCCTGTACAACCCGCACCTGGGGCGTTGTGTCATTCCATGACTGTGTGGCCCAGTGGGTGTGCACGTGTGAGTGTGCACACCTGAGACACACCTGGGTCTTGAAGAGGGGGAGGGAGGGGTGCAGAGAGTACATGAGAGAGCATGAGCATGAGAGGGAGGAGAGAGAGAGACAGAGGGACAGAGAGACAGAGAGAGGATTCCTGGAGAACCACTGGTCTTGGTCCCAGCTCTGGCTTCGGGCCAGGTCCTGGCCCACCTCTGCCCTGCCTGGCGTGTCTGTGCAGCTGCTGGAACCAGTCAAGGCCCCACGCAGACAGGTGAGCTGATGCTCACATGACCCCTGGTGACAAGGATGGGCTGGTGCCATGCAGGCCGAGAAGACGCAGGTGGCATAGGCTGCAGGATGCTTCCACACAGACCTGTCTGGCTGTACACCGCTGTCCCTTCACCTGGAGTCTTCCTGATAGTTGGCTCTGTGATGTCCAGCTTCCCCATGGCCTCCCAGTGCTCCGGGAAGGCCTGGCCCCTGGCGGGCTCAGGACGTATGTGCCCAGCCTGAGAAGCAGGCACAGCAGGCTGGCTGCATGGCAGACCCTGGTTGTGCCCGTCCTCCAGTGCCAGTGTCTTTTTTTTGAGATTAGGTCTCACTGTGTTGCCCAGGGAACTGCAGGTTCACGTACCACGTGACTTAAGGCAGTTCCCAGCCTCAGCCTCCCAAGTAGCTGGGATTACAGGCACACGCCACCACGCCCAGCTATTTTTTGAGACTAGGTCTCACTATGTTGCTCCGGGCGGGTCTCGAACCCACGAACTCAAGCGATTCCTAGTCTCAGCCTCCCTTCCTAGGCTGGGATTAAAGGTGTGCGCCACTACACCTGGCTAGTGCTGGTCTTTGCGTCTGTCCCTTTGCCCAGCTTGCGGGTTCTCCAGTGTGGAGTCAGGCCCATCTTCTGCTCCTGCCAGGTCCCTGGATCAGCGGCCCCCGCGTTGCAGGTGCTCTGCCAGCCTTGTTCCGAGTTAGACACGCCGGGGAGAAATACATTTTAAAACCACGTGCGGTTTAAAGAGAATTTAATCTCCATGTCTGGGGTTCATTAACACGTAGATCATCAAATTAGGGTTTGCGCGCAGCTGTTTGACATTCGCAGGGCCTCTGACTACCTTTAATAAGTGCTGCTAAATATTATTTTTTCTCATAATCTCGGGGGGCTTTGTACCTCCCTTTCGCTGGGGATGTGACACAAGGTTGGGGAGCACAGGACCCGTTCCTGCCCGAGGGTTGCTGGCTGCCGGGAGGTGGTCCCGAGCCATCCAGACTCCGTGTCCTCTCTGCTCCCTCTTGGGCTCTGGCCACTTGTTCGCAGTGTTCCCCTGTCTCCATAGTGACGCAGGCTTGTGACTCTCCATCACGCCTCTCTTGGGCATTGCTCCCACTGCTGCCTTGCTCCCGGGTCCCCAGGGGACTCACTAACCAGCTCAAGCATGGCCTTCCTTGACCTCAGTGTGGTCCTGAGCCCTGGTCCGGAGAAGCGAGTCGGGATGAGATGTGCCGGGGGTGGTGGAATGAGAGGCTCTTCTGCTGGGCTGGAGACCCAGAGCTGCATGTTTGGAGCATCTCATCACCACAGGCAGCCCAAGAATGACCCAAAAGCAAGAGCAAAGCTGAGAGGTGTCAGAGACTGGGGAGAGCCACAAAGACTGGGCCTGGCCATGATGGAATGACCCTGGAAAGAGTTGGAATATGACCCCCACCCCATTTCTACATGGGCGTCCTACTCCCCAGAATATTATTTGCAAATAGGGAAATGGGATGGTTGCAGATACAATCAACTGGGGCCACATTCCAGTAGGTTGGACCCTTAATCCCATTTGACTCCCATCTTTGTGGAAAGGGATTAATTTGGAGCTAGAGACAGACAGAGAGGGAAGACAACAGAAGAAGACAGCCGTCCACCAAGGAGAAAGTCCTGGAGTGGATTCTTTCTCCAAGACCCCAAAACACCCACCCCAAGATCTTGGACTTTTGGCCTCCAGAACTATGAGATGAAAAATTTTAGTTGTTTAAGCCCTTCTGTCTGTGATACTTTGTGATAGCAGCAAACTGATCTGTATTCCCTTTGAACCTTTTAGTTACGAGAACTAATATATCTCTTTTCTTTCTTTTTTCCCCTGCAGCCAGTCTGTGTTGAGATTTTCATTCTGCACAAAGGTAAATGACTTACTTGAACATCACTCTTCTGCTTAAAATCTTTTAATCTTTATATTTCAATTACTGGGGTTGTAGAATAAACCACTAAACGGCATAAAATAAAAGCAAACATTTATTTTGCTTTGGAAGATGCATTCAGCAGGAAATGGGGGTGGGTGTCTCTGTTCAACATGGCAACATGCTGCTCAGTGGAACAGCAGGACCACTTTTAAGATGGATCCCTTACACAACTGTAGGCTGGTGGCTGGGAACTCGGCCAACACTGTTGGATTCTTCTCCTTTGGAGCTTGCCACAAGCTACTTGGGCTTCCTCCCAGCATGGCGGCCAGTTCCAGGCATAAGGGTCCCATGGAGGATGGTACTTGGCTACTGTGAAATCACTCAGTATTGCTTCCTTTGTGCTCTATTCATTGAGACCATCATAAAGGTCCACTGGGGATCCAGGGGAGGACCTATGGGAGGCTTGTCAACCTCCAGGGTGAGAAGAGCAAGAGACGTGGGAAATATTGTTGTAGTCACCTCTGGGAAATGTAACCTGCCATAGGCCGCGTGTTCGTCCGATCAAACGAAAGTCAAGAAAAGGCAAAACCCATCAAGAGTGATGGCAGTTTGGGGAGGAGGTTTGACTGGGAAGGGGTGCTTGGGAGACTATGACTCCTGGTAACAGTCTGTGTATCAATATGGTGGCAGTTACGTAGATGGGGCTGTGGGAGAAGTTCATTGAACATTCACGTAAGGAAGGTCCACAAAGGAAAAGGCAGCTTCATTAGCACAGAGGGAAGTGTCCCTGGCCGAGTTCCACCTGTCCATGTAGCCTGGTGGGCACTGAAGGTCCATCCAGTCCCAGCCCCAAGGTCAGGGTTTTCTCTGGCTTGAGTTCTTGCTCTCCGTGCCCCTACCTCTTGCAGATCCGTCAGTGTCTCCAGCTGTGTAGAAGACGGTGGAAGAATGTTCTGAAAGAGGGAACAGAAAGCACAGTGCCTGAAGAAGACAGGTCAGTGCGACAGCAGGAGTGAGGGGCAACAGGGCTGGGTGTCCAGAGGAGGCTCCAAGCGGGGGTGTGACTTCACCAGGTGCCCATTTTGGAAGCCCTGAGCCCCAGAGCTGCCTCTTCTGGCTGGGTGGTTTGGGCAAGCCCCTGTTTGCTCATCTCCGAGACGGGTCCTAAGAGTCCTGGCCTTGCGGGCTGCCTGGAAGCATCAGAGATGTGATGCCCAAGAACGCCTGACCCCGGGTACCTGGTCCACTCTCTGGCTGCTCACCCAGTTTTCCTCCCAGCTCCTGGGCCTTGGTCTGGCGGGCTGTGTGTTGGACATCCTGCCCACTCTTACAGGGCCCAGCCCTTCCTGGAGCCCACTTGCTCCTCCTGTCAGACCTCTGGAGCCTGTTGGGTGGAAGATGGATGGAACTATTAATTTGCAGAGTCTAAAGGTTAATTCTAAGGGCAGCCAGGGCTGGAGATGGCCCCCTCTTCCAGGCTCCAGCTTACAGACCCAGGAGGAGGAGCGAGGAGGAAGAGGTGGTAGAGGTGGTGGTGGTGGAGGAGTGGAGGAGTGGGGGTGTGTGGGGGGGTAGGGTGGTGGGGGGTGGTGAAGGTGGGGAGGTAGGAGGGGTTGGGAGGGTGGGGGTGGTAGTGGGTATGGTGGGTGTGGCCACTAGCCAGAGATGTATCATCCAGGTAACCACCCAGCAGCCACCCCTCAGGTGGGTTTTGTGCCTCTCTCGCTCCCACACACCTCCCTGCCCTATACCCCAGCCTGGTCTCCTGTAACTTTATTCTTGTCCCATCTGTGTCACCAGCTCACTTACCATGGAATAAGTCCTCTTCTCCTTGAGCCTATTTCCCCATCCGTTGGTTGGGGCTATGGGATCAAGTGATGTCTAGGATGCTAGGGGTTCTTTTGGCTGCAAGGCTGTGTCTCTCCTTTCAGCCACAGGCTCCCCTGCCCCCCCCCCCGCACCTTGTCTGTCCTGCCTCTGGGTTTCCGCATTGTCTGTGCTGTCACCAGGGGCACAACCCCGTCGACCCACATCCTGCAGCAAAGTGTCAGATACCCCCGTTTCCTCTGAGTTCATCCAGGCCGAGATCCCTCCTTTGCTCCCAGGGGTGATGGGCCCCGTGGAACTTGCCTGCACATGTCTGCATGCTGCTCTGGAAGTAGCGGATGTCTGTTTCTTTTTCCTTCTCCTACCACGACCTGGGGTTCCCAAGGACAGAGCTGTGTCTGCAGCCGGCCTCTCCCTGGGTCCAGGTCTCCAGCCCTGGACCCAGCCCCTGCCACCACGCACAGCCCTCAGGCGCCTGGCTGGAGCAGCCCGTGCATGTCCTGTTGGCCTCATCCTGGGGTTTTTCCTTTTAGTTGTTGAACTAGTTGCCAACGTTTAAGGATCAGCAGTTGCACACACAAGTCTGCATTTTCATCTTTTAAGGAAATGACCGGAGCTGGCTGCACCAGGCTGGCTCGCCCTGACTTCCCTTCCAGCTGAGCTGCGCAGGCACTGATAGGAGCTGCCCCTGGATGGGCAGGACTGGCCGATCCCCTCCTGATATCACCTAATCCCGCCGCCTCCCCTGGCCGACCCTGGTGGTGGCTGGGTGTGCAGACCCGAGGTCCCTTCTGCTGCGGGCGCTGTTGGCCCACAGTGGCGGTCGTGGGAGAGCAACGCTGGAGAGTGATGCGGGCATGAAGGCTTCACTCCTGTCTCTGCCCCATTAGGAGCTGAATGGGCTGGATCAATGCATCTTTTTTTTTGAGACTAGGTCTCGCTATTTTTGCCTGTGGAACCACAGGCTCACATTGCCCGGGCTACCAAGGACTCAGGCAAGCCCCAGCCTCAGCTTCCCAGGTAGCTGGGATTACAGGCGCATGCCACCATGCCCAGCTATTTTTTTCGGACTAGGTCTCGCTGTGTTGCCCCGGGTGGGTCTCGACCCACGATCCCTAGTCCCAGCTGCGACTCCATAGGCTACTGCTTACAGGCATGCGCCACTGTGCCTGGCTCTGGATCAGTGCTTCTTAAAGTCAGATGCAAACTGATTGTCTCTCAGTTCAGGAGCCATCTGCACCAGCATGGATACTCCTTGACTCCAAAGCTCCCTTTTGGGAAGATACTGTGGAGCAGGGAAGGGCGAGAGGCATCGTCACCCTCTAATTATCTAGGGGGCCCCTGTGTGCCAGGCATGAAGGTGGGTGTGGAGGATACAGAATCCCCATCCTCACACAGCTTGCAGCCCATCTGCCCTGTTTCTTACATGAGGGAGAAAAGGCCCAGAGAGGGCAAGCAGAGTTGCTGGGTCACACAGCAGTTGAAAGAAGCCAGGACTTCCTGATTTATCTCTCTCCCAACCTGCAGCCCAAGCCACTCCCAGCTCCTCATGAAACCCTATCCACTGACCTCCTTTCCCTCCCCTTCATCTCTGGGGCTCCACCCTGCTTTCTACTGCCAGCCAGATGGTGGGGCTCATCCAGCCGGGGTTGGGACCACCCCAGAATAGAGAACTGGTTCTCCTTTGGCTGTTCCCATGAGGCCCTGGAACCTACAGATGATTCCAGCATCAGTTAACAGAATTGGGAAGTACCCCAGACCTGACCACCTGGACTGGAATGTTCCACAGCCAGGGGGCAGCTTGTTTAGCTGAGGCTTTTCTAAAGAGATGGACTTGGAGCAGAGTCCAGGCAGCCAGCACCAACCTGCCCTCTGTAAATATCAGCCGAGAGCCATTCTAGATACTTCTGGAACTAAGCCAGGCCTGGGTTTTGATGGCAATCACAGGGCCTTGCTTTGAAAAGGAAGAACAAGGTTCCATGCTACACCTGGCTGCACAACAGATGTGCAGAAAACAACGGGCTGTCCTGTGTAGTCTGTGCCCGGGGTCCAGAGACTGGTCCCTTGAAGAACCTGCCACATGGGCTGGGTTTGAGCCCCGAGACCCTTTGCAAATCACTAGCGGTGAAATCAACTATCCCCGAAGTCTGTGGCTGCAGTTGGACTTCCGGGTAGAATGAGACCAGTTAGACAGACTTTGACCTGCAGCTGTTGGGTTTGAAGTGGGCTGGTGTTTTTTTTTTGAGACTCGGTCTTGCTATGTTGCCTGGGTAGTCCCGATCCTGCGGTCTCAAGTGATTCCCAGTTTCAGTCTCCCAGGTAGCTGGGATTACAGGCATCTACCAGCGCACCCCTGCTTTTTTGAGAACCAGGTTTCACTTTGTTACCCTGGGTAGTCTCGAACCTGCAAACTCAAGCAATCCCTGTGCTCTTGCCTCCCAGTGCTTGGATTATAGGCGTGCACCACCACATCCGGCTTGAAGTGGGCTGACTGTTGTGGGCTCAGAAATAGTGGTTTGTGTACATGAAATAATAAGTGATGACAGTTGCTGTGTATTGAGCGTCTGCTATGTTCCAGGCACACCTGTGCATGACAGCCTTGCACGGAGGGCCTCAGCAGCCCTAGTTTACTGGCGATGAAGTCCAAGCCCAGAGAAGTCAGGTCACCTGCCTGAAGTCACACAGCTGGCCAGCAGAGAACCCGGGTTTGACCCCATTTCTCTCTGATACCTCTCCCTGCACCTCACCTCTTTCTGTGCAGACCAGATTTACCTGCCAACCCCCTCTCCTTCCCCAGGTCTCAGCTTCGCCCCAGATATCCCTGACGCAGCAGAGAGCTGCAATCCTGGGCTCAGGCCACTGGGTCAGAGATGCCTCCAATCAGGGCTATGATCTGCTTTGGAAAGTAAGTGTGACCTCCTTTTCCTTGACAGTATTGATGCAGAAGCCCCAAGGCACAACCCTGGAGGTACATCCCAGCTCAGAAGGTCCTTGTCGCCAGGCAAAGAAGGATTAAATGCTGATGATGCTAACCCCAAAGCTGGACATGCCGGTCACCTGCTACCATCAGGGGTCCTCACTCTGTCATTGGAGTGACATCGGAGTTGCTGAACCTGTAGCTTCTGGAGCCAGATGGCCTGGCCCAAGCCCTGGGTTTGCCACTTGCAAGCTGCATACGTCCTCGGCCTCAGTTTCCTCCTCTGTGAAGTGGGCAGCATAATAACAGCTACTGCACAGGCTCCCTGCAGAAAAAGATGAACGATGAGGTCCCTGGCGTGGATTGACGTGTGGCTGATGCTGCAAAAATGGCAGACATCGTCACTTTTCTGTATTATTTAAAAGAATCCTTGAACTGGGCGTGGTGGCGCACCCCTGTAATCCCAGCCTCGGGAGGCTGAGGCTAGGAGTCACTTGAGCCCACGGGTTTGAGACTACCCTGGGCAACATAGTGAGACCTAGTCTCAAAAAAATAGCCAGGCATGATAACATGCGCCTGTAATCCCAGCTACCTGGGAGGCTGAGACTGGGGATCACTTGAGTCCGTGGGTTTGGGACTACCCCGGGCAACATAGCGAGATCTAGTCTCAAAAAAAATACCTGGGTGTGGTGGTTCACGCCTGTAATCCCAGCTACCTGGGAGGCTGAGGCTAGGGATCACTTGAGTCCGTGGGTTTGGGACTACCCCGGACAACATAGCGAGACCCAGTCTCTAAATAAAATAAAATAAAAAGAATCCTCATGAGCACCTGTGGGCCAGGTGTGACGATCCTTACTCTACTGATGAGGAAACCAAGATTCCGAGAGGTTCAGCCACTTGCCCAAAACTGCACAGCCAAGTCCCAGAAGCGGGTCTGAATCCGAATCTGTCCTGGAGCACCAACCCTCAGGCCAGGATTCCGAGGACAGAGTCCAACCTCCCCTCTGGGGCTGTCCGCAGGCAGATGTTTTGGGCAGGTTTTTCTTCTGTGTTTCAGCTGGTTTCCAACAGCTCTAGATTAAATGCACAGAAGGGAAACTGAGGCCCAGGGGTGCGTGGACCTGCCCTCAGATGCTGGCTGCAGCCAGGGCTCCGTCCTGTGACTGTGCCCTCCACCTAGTCTCCCTCGGCCTCTCCCCATGGAGGTTGCGGGAAGACTGGGGGGAGACGGGTGAGCAGGGGGTCCCCTGATGGAGTCTCTTGTGCCCTGGTGCCCGCTGGTGATTGATGGCCAGGGGAGGTCATTGTGTAACCCAGCATGGCATGTGCCAGGGCTGGGACATCTGTCAGCTGGCGCCACCTCACTCTGAGTGAGGCTTGGGAGGCCTGGGAGCCAGGAAGGGTGATGCCTCTCTATGCAAGAGTCTGTTTCTGCAGAGTCCTCTGGGAGCCCCAGGGGACCACGGATGCTGGGGGTCCTTGATGGGCATGTGCCAGTGGGGCTGGCGCAACCCTGAGAGGTTCCTTGGAAGCCTCTCCTGGGTCCGGGGGGTCCCTCCCACCGCCCTGGAGATGGATCTCAGAGCTGCCATATTCACAGTGGGGACACAGAGGCTGAGCGAGCACAAGCTCCTTGCCGAGGTCGCACAGCTATGAGCAGCGGAGCTGTTCTGGAGCCCAGGAGTCTGCATCTTCCCTGGCAGTTGGGTACATCTTGAGAATCAACACATTCGTCACACAGTCTGTGTGTCTATCATTGTCTGTCAGGTGTAACTCCAGGAAATTACCTTTGTATGGTAGGGCCAAACACTTGAATAAGCCGGGAGTGGTGGCATGCCTGTAATCCAAGCGCTGGGAGGCAAGAGGCCTGGGATCACTTGAATTTGCAGGTTCGAGACTACCCCGGGCAACATAGTGAGACTTAGTCTCAAAAAAAAAAAAACAAACAAACCCAAAAAACAAAACACTTGAATAACAGCAATTTTGTATAAAATATTAACATAGATTTTGTTTCTATCCAATAAATATAATCCTTTCCTGCTATATATATATGTATACATATATATATACATATATAAAATCTGAGATATAGCTAACTAGCCAACTTATTAAACACCGTGTGATCCTCAGTGTGATGGTAAATTGTTTCTCTGGAAAGTAATAAGATCTGATTCATCATGTGCATTTTCAAGGTGCAAATCCCCCTTCCAAGGCTGATTTTGAGTAACCAGTATAATGTCACTGGACAGAGTTAGTGAGAAATGTGTATGATCGACTCCCTCCAGCAGGCATGAACTGGCTTCAGGATACAATTGAATTTATTCATTTACCTGAAACACATAAACTGTATCTCAAAAAGATACTGATCTATATGATAAATACATGTATCTTTTCTTTCATTTCTTATAGATTTCTGATATAATATCTGCCATAATCTCAAGTTTTATATTTGAAATCCATCC
>PVHY01034248.1:0-10567 GCA_004024945.1 Uropsilus gracilis | reverse complement strand
TCGGTACTGATACCCCCACCCCCCCACCCCCCCACCCCGTGCCCAGAAGGATTCCGGAAGGGATCTCAGGGACTGTCCTGGTGCATGTGGAGTTGAGCTGTGCAGTCCTGGAGACCCGTCTGACCTATGTGTGACCACCAAGCCCTTAGAGTCTCAGCCGGAACTCTTGGAAAACATAAGCAAAGCAAAGCCTCTGCCTTCTCATCCCCTTGACAACCACTGTTATGCTGTGCCCTGGGGCGGCCTCAGCCCTGTTGACTCATCCTGGGTTTCCTGAAAATCCCCAAGGTTGTTGTCCTGCTGCTGCTAAACCTCTTCAGGCCAGATGTCTCCACTGGACCTGAGGGTGACGGTAGGGGTGGGGGCTAGAGGACAGGGGTGGGGGTGGGAACTAGGGGATGAGGGTGGGGGTGAGGGCTATGTGGTAGGGGCAGGGGTGGGGGTGTCTCTGACACTCTGATCCAAGCTTTATCCAGCTGAAGCCACTCTCCCTATATTGCCTGGGGTCCAGAGCCTATGGCCACAGAGTTATTAACCCTTTAGTTTCCAATCATCTGCCCATGGGTCCCCCTCCCCCGTAACCCTGATTCACCGAGATGGTGTGGTCAGTGTGCAGCCATCCTCACCGATGGGAATGACACTTTACTTCTGCATTTGTTTCCTGGCAATACTGTAACTGCTTACCACAGACGTGGTGACTTTAGCAACAGATGTGCACTCACTCCCATTGCTGGAGGCCAGAAGTTTCACAAGGAGTGACCCCATCCCTTTGGGCAGCTCTAGGGGAGACCACCCTTCCCCTCTCCCATCTCCCTGGGGTCACAGGAGTCGGTGGCACACCTGGCTTTGTGGACACTCACTCCACTTTGCCACTGCCTGGCGATGCTTCCTCTCCTGTGTGGGCCCGTCTAAGTTCCTGTGCCTTCCTCTCTCTTAACTGATCCCTTCCACCCCTTCCCCACCCCTCTCCTCTGCTAACCACCATCTGTCCTGTTTCCATGATTTGGGGTTTGTTTGGTTTTAGAGTCTACCTGCAAGTGAGATCATATGGTATGTACCTTCCTCTGACTCATCTCACTTAACATTATGCCTGCAGGTTCATCCATGTTGTCACAAAGGGCAGGATTTGGCTCTTTCTAATGACTGAGTAATAGTCCACACAGCTATACAGTTATGTGTTGCTTAACGACAAAGCTGTGTTCTGCAAAATGTGTCATTAAGTGACTTTATCTTGTGTGAATGTCACAGAGTGTAATTACGCAAACCTGGAAGGCACAGCGTTGCCCACGTGGGCTGTCTGTCTGGGCCACTGGGACCAACATCAGGTATGTGGTTCATTGTTGGCCCAAAGGTCCTTGCATCACTCTTGACTGTGGAGTACAGTTTACCTCTTCAGCTGTCAGCGCACAAATCACTGTCCCCATGTCTTCCTAACTGTAGACAGTGCTGCAAGGAGCACAGAGCTGCAGGGAACTCTTCGAGGGAGTGATTTCTTTTCTTTCAAGTAAATACCCAGAAGTGGAATTGCTGGATCGTATGCACATTCTAATTTATTTTCTGGAATGAATTCCCTGTTGCTTTTCAGAGTCGTCACCCCAGCAATAAAACAGAGGCCACCGGACAAGCTCGTTCATAGCTACAGTTCTCTCCTGCCAGCTAATAAAAATGTTTGGCATCTGGCCGGGCATGGTGGCGCTTGCCTGTAAGCGGCAGCCTAGGAAGCTGCGGCCGGGGCCAGGGATTGCGGTTCAAGTCCCACCTGGGGCACATAGTGAGACCTAGTTCCAAAAATATATAGCTGGGTATGGTGGTGCACACCTGTAATCCCAGCTCCCTGGGAAGCTGAGGCTAGGGATTGCTTGAATCTGTGGTACCCCAGCAACATAAACCTGCAGTTCCACAGGCAAAAATAGTAAGACCTAGTCTCAAAAAAAAAAGAAAATGTTTGGCATCTCCATAAATTGCCTAGCATCTGATCAAAATCAAGCTGTAGTGTGTGACTCCAATCGACTAAAAATTTCTCTCTTATTTTTCACATTCAGTGATAGCATTTCTGTGGGATTGGAGCAGTAGATTTGTGCAAATCTAGGCTTTGCAGAGAAGAGGTGAAAGAAAATGGAAATGAATCTCTCAAACCACAAAATAGATGAAATTGGATGGAGCTCAGGAGTTTCTGGATTTTGAATAACACATCGTCTCCCCTAGATGCTTAAGATCATCAGAAAATAAACAGATAATGGGAAAAACAGATGTTCAAAAACATCTTTGACTTGTAACTCATGGGGATTCAGGACAAGTGAAATATGAATGTCACACCTTGGTAATGATGTTCAAAAACTGGAAACATCTGACTTGCTGTGTGACACTCTCTCCGGCAAGGAGCACATTGTAATGCTGCCTCTGTGAGGAGCATATTTTGTTATTATTCCCCAAATGCATGACATGGCTTGGCTCTGCTCTGTTAGCTTGAAAGCATATCCTCGCTGGAAAGAGCATCTTCACCAGCAGCATCTCTTGTCTGTGATTTTCTGCTATTAAGATGATGTGATGGCATCTAGCCCACCAGGGCAATCCAAGCTAAGCTCCTTCCTACAAGGTCCCGAGTTTCATCACATCTTTTAGCGTAGAAGGTTACAAACAATCCCAGGATCCAGGTGTTGAGATGTGGGCATATATTTTTTGGGGGCCACAGTTTAGTGACATCCTTATACAGTAGACATGATGTAAAGCAGTAGTTCTCATGAAGGATGATTCTGTCCCCCAGGGCACTTGGCTCTGTCTGCAGATACATTTGTCACAACTGAGGGGCAGGGGTGCAGCTAGCATCTCATGAAAAGACCAGGAAAACTGCTGCTTACCCTGCTGTACACCGGGCATCCCCCCAATAAAAATGAGTAGTATTCAGGTTGAAAACTGTGCTTTACAATTAAGTGTGGCTATCTTGAACTTCTTCTAAAAAAACCTCCTCTGTCATCTACATCTCTTTGTGCAAGTTTATTTTCATTATAGCTTTTGTTATAGGGTGATACTAAATACTTTCTCTTCTTATCTCTTACTATGTTTATTATCTGTTTCTCCAGGCATTCATTTTTGTTTTGAGACTAGGTCTCGTACTTTTGCCCGGTACCACAGACTCAAGCAATCCCCAGCCTCAGCTTCCCAGGTAGCTGGGATTACAGGCGTGTGCCACCACGCCCAGCTGTTTTTTTGGAACTAGGTCTCACTATGTTGCCCTGGGCAGGTCTCGAATCGAGATCCCCAGCCCCAGCTGCATTCCATAGGCTGATGCTTTCAGGCACGCACCCAGCTTGTTTCTCTGGGCATTCAAATGTCAGCTTGGAGAGGGCAGAGATTTGTGCGTTTTGTTTAGTCTTCAGTCAGCACCCTGAACAGCGCCCAGCACATGTTAAACAGGTTCTAAATGTACTTAATTCATGTGTGATGATAAGGCTCAGACATTTCCCAAGTTCTCACTTTCTGCTGGCTTATCTGTGAATAGTAAAAACCTTATCAGGTGAGTAGTAGTATTCTCCATTTTCACTTAAAGAAATTGAAGATCATACGGCTCAGAAGAGGTTGTCAGGACTTTCTCAGGTGTCTAAACCCTTGGAGAGGATGTACTAAGCCCTGGAACAAAGGGCTGCAGAAGGTAAAAACCCAATCCTCAAAAAGTCTCTGGTAGGGAAAAAAACAAGCAAGTAGTAGTAATGATAGGAATCCTTTCAGGGATCTCTAAGGGCTAACTCAACCTTGGGAAATCAGGAAGAACTTCCTGCAAGAGGGGGCATCTTGGTCAAGTCCTGAAGGACCGGTATTTATTATTTACAGACAGTTCCAAGTTGGGAAACCCGTATATGCCAATTTCCAGATGAGAGTCAGGGCTGGAAGTTGATGGTAGGTGAAGGGCAGAGTGGAATGGAGATGATTGTGGTTGGTGGGTGGAGGAGCAGAGCTCCAAGAAATGATTCTGGAGTTGTCAGGAAAGAGATTTAATCTTGGAGGATCCTCAAAGTCAGCCCAAGGAGCTTGAAGGCTGAGGGCTTCCTGGGAGGGTTTCAAGCACTTGGATCATGGAATTGAATTGAACTACATGTTGAACATGAAAGGTGCTACTGTAGTGGTCCAAGCAGGGGGCACTGGCTGCCCAAGATGAGTGCACACAATGGAAGGGAGAGACACGGGTAGAAGCAACAGTGACTGGGCTGAATAGACGGACTTTGAGGCAGGAGCACTGGGAGTATGTGAAATGGGGGCAGCTATGCCAGTTTCTCTAAAATGCTGATCAGAATGGATGTTTGGCCGGGCACGGTGGCTCGTGCCTGTAAACTTCAGCCTATGAAGCGGCCGGGGCTAGGGATTGCGGTTCAAGTCCCGCCTGGGGCCCATAGCGAGAGCTAGTTCCAAAAAAAATAGCTGGGCGTGGTGGCGCGCGCCTGTAATCCCAGCTACCTGGGAAGCTGAGGCTGGGGATTGCTTGAGTCTGTGGTACCCCGGGCAAGGAGAGCCTGCAGTTCCACAGGCAAAAATAGCGAGACCTAGTCTCAAAAACAAAACAAAACAAAACAAAACAAAAAAACAAAAACAAAAACCAGAAAGGATGTTTGAGCAAAGGAAATAACAGGTGACAGCCATCATTAGGCCAAGCTGCCACTCTGCCCCAAGCCCAGCCTGTGAGTGTTCTTCCCATCTCACGGGTGCTAGTGGGGACAGGGAAGGCAGTGCCTTCCTCTCCTGGGGGTCCTGGTTTCCACATGCCTGTCACAGTCCATGCCCCACTCCAGCTGTGGTCCTGGGAACAACTCATTGATTCTAGTCTCTTGAACCTGGAAAGTGTCTTCTCTGTCACTCTTTTGAGCCACGTGGCTCTCCCAGGAATCCCAGGTGTTCCAGAGGTCGGAGGGGTGGACTGGAAAGGCCGTGCTGAGCTTGATGAGGCGCCAACACAGCTGACCGAGGGCAGCCTGGGTGCTACTTCACACCTGGCTGAGAGCGCGTGAACCTGTCCACAGCGAGTGAATTCCTGGTGCACCTGCTACACAATCATATGGGTGATTCTGACCACTCCCTGTGTGGAAAGCTCCTGTTAGGAGTCGCATGTGGAATGAAGAAGAAACTGAGACAGAAGAGATTACTACACAGACATTACTAATAGGTCATATGTCTCTTGGGACATTCCAAAGAGGTTAGGAAACTGAGTGACAGGTGAGAGACTTGTCCACCCTCTAGTGTGCAGACGGGGCTAGAGAGATAGGCAGTGTTCCTCTTATCTGAAGCTCCATCTCTCTACCTGCTTCCACATTCAACAAGCCACAAGGACCAGTGTCTGCGCATAGCCCGGAACTGCCTGGAAGGGTCACTGTCCTTCTGCTCCCCTATCCTGGTGCTGTGGCTGCTGGACTTTCAGCCAGTGGTACTGTTGTTTGGTCCCCTCCATCCTCCGGCTCAGGATCCCCTACAGGGGCAAGAAGAAGCTGACCAGGTGTAAGACCCAGTGGTGCAGGTGTGCACTGGACTTGTCCTGCCAGAGTGTGACAGGCCTGGGGGGGTAACCATGACTCCACGGTGCAGCCACCAGACATTCATTCTTAGCATCAGGCTGTGTAGGATGGGGCCTCAGGGTCTAAGACCTATGGGTCATCCAGCAGGGCTGCACAGGACATGGCTGAACCTACCTGGAAACTAGAAGTTACATGAAGCATCACCACTTCCTTCTTGCAACCACATCAAGTCACTGTGCTGGGTTTTAGCAGGTGGGGCTGTGGTCCTCACAGGTGAGGTGAGACTCACTTCCGGACTCCCCACAGCCTGGCTGCTCACCTGTCCCAGCCGAGTGCTGTCAGGAGGACTTGGGCGACTGTGTCTATCAGACACCACAGCACACCTTCTTGATGCCAGCTGCTGCACCCTTGCATTCCTTACATTCGAGGTTGCTGCAGCTAGACATGTGAGTGAGAAGGTTCCGTTCCCAGCCTCCAGGCCAGAGCCACCTGGGCACATGCTGGTGCTGCCTGGCACCACTGCCGTGGGATGCCAGGTCAGCATGTGGGCCTGGGGCACCAGCTTCTCCCCCACCCCAACTTGAAGAGCAGCCAGTCACCCAAACGTCCATGTAAAGATTTCTGAAGTTTTAAGGAGATAACTGAATTTTTAAGAATGTTCTAAGAAACAAGAATGAAAGCACCAAACACTTTACCCCGTGTGGTCAGATGCTTTCTGGTCCAAACCACAAGTTTGTGGCTTGTGGTCACAGGTCTGGCACTGGTTGCTTCAGCCTAGAGTTCTGCTCTCATGGCCCTGAGCTGTCACTAATTTAACTGGGTGTCAGTCATTGTCCTCAGAATGCTACTTCCTGTGCCTTTAAGAACAAACCTCTCCAGTCAGTCCCTGGAACACCCCCAAGTCCCTCACTCCAATTCCTGCCTAGATCCCTCCCCAAAGAAGATAAACAGAAGACAAATAAGCCTAGAAAGAGTCCCCTGTCTTGGGGAGCCAAGGTGGTGAGGAACTCCAGGTAGGCCCCCTGCACCTGGAGAGCATGGGAGGGGGAACCGGGTGGGGTTTTAGCCCCATCCACCAGCGGATGGTTGCATGGGGCAGCCATCTGCAGCCCAGGAGGAGGGGGGGATACCCCTTCCATTTCACTCTCACTCCAGCTAATCTTCAGGAGGAGGAAGAACATAAATAATACAAACCCCATCATAGAATGGGTGAGGACCAGGTAAAAATCCAGCCCACAAGTCTGAATTGGACAAAGGAGATGGACTATTGAAAGAACCAGTGCACATGAGACTGGAGAAACAATTATGGAAACACCAAGTCACAAATGCACAGCTACGTGCTCACCAGGTCTGAAAGAGCCAAGACCTCATCTCTGAGATGCCATCTAGGAGAGCAAGGCGCCCCTCCCCACACCATGGGAGAGGAAGGTCAAAGACTTGGGCTATCAGCCTCACAACAAAGCTGCAAACTGAGGCAGAGGAGATGTTCTACAACGGCCATTCACAGATACCTGTATCCACAGAGAGACCTCTTCACCCACACTGGCTGGGGGTGAGGCACCCTAAATCAGAGACCAGAACCATAAGGTAAAACAGCAAAACAACACAGAGAAGGGACTGGAGAAGACAGGCTGCAGCGAGAAGACATAGACAGACCACAGATAAAGATAGACGGGCCACCCAAGGCGAGGTTAACACTGAAAACCTACCAGCACAGTTCGCCTGGTCCCAAGAACACAGTCCCTCACCCAGTGAAAGGACACTGCCACAGGAAAGAGACTAAAGGACTTAGCACAGACTAGCAACAACGAAGAGAGGGGTTTGAGTGAAGGGGGGGTGCCAGAGGGAGGGGGAGGTTTCTAGGATACTAGGATACCATTTACCAAGGTTGTGATTTAAAGAACAAAAATAAATTTAAAATTAAAAAAATAAAAGAGTCCCGTCCCCTGTCTTGTCAGCAGGACAAAGGCTATGAAAACAATGAGTTACTGATTACACACTAGCGAGGAAGGCCCAAATCCAGACACTGACACCCCCAAATGCTGGACGGTTGCTGAGGCACCAGGACCTCTCATTCTCTGTTGGTGGGGGTGAAACACACTATTACCTTATGATACAGTCCCCAGGGTTCCTGGAGTTCCACCCTAAGGAGTTGAAAATGCACATGCATAAAGAATTTGCAAGTAGCCCTCTCTGGGATTGGGGGGGATGAGAGATGGGTGGGTGGTCTCCCCATTGCGTGTTCCCCCAGCAGCAAGCGGTTTCCAGGGGATTCAGATCACCTTAACAGGTGACCTGAGACCAAGGGGCTAGTCCCCACATTTCCACCCATCTCTGCCAGGTAGACAGGCCAACCCTGGTCCTGGGGGCTCTGTCCTCCTCTGCAGCCCCTCTGGGCCAATGGGGGTGTATGTATGTGTGTGTATGTGTGTGTGATGTGTATGTGTGCACGGTATATATGTGTGTGATATATGTGTGTGATATATGTGTGTGGTGTGTGATATGTATGTGTGTGGTGTGTAGTGTGGGTATGTATGTGTGTGGTGTGTATGCATGTGATGTATATGTGTGTGTGGTGTGTATGTGCGTGGTATGTACATGTGTGATGTGTACTGTGTGATGTGTATGTGCATAGTGTGTGTGGTGTGTGTGTGGGTGTGTGTGTGTGTGGTATGCGTGTGTGTGTGGTTATTGCCCCCTCTGGTTTATTTCAAATCCAGTTGATCCTCACCAGGAACAACTATATCACTGATTCAGCAGCAGATGCACATGACAGTGGAGGTGAGGAGAAAGAATTAAGTCCCAGGACAAACGAACATGTCAGATCCATGGGACACAGGCCTGTGAGACCAACTATGGTGACAAACTGTCTCAGAAACACACCCACAAGGTTTCCGCAGATGGGAATGGAATTCCTGGTTCAGAGATCCTGCAGTGCGAGCTGGGCACCCTCCCATTCCAAAGGGAGAAGAAGGCTACAGCAATGGGGCAGCAGTCTCACTCAACCGGACCAGCCATCCGCCAGCGCCTGTCCTGATCAAGGAACTTTTTATACAGACACCGGCTGGGAGAAATGCTCCCAAGGCCAGAGACCTGAACTGCAAAGCAAAGAAGGAGCAAAATGTGACAGAAACTAGGTCGCAGCAGACGACCAGTAAGGAGGAGGAGGAGGCCCTGAAAGGATCCAAACATGCATGAACTGGCTGCCTGCGGCAAAGACATCCCTGGAAAACCAAGCACAGGCCGCTGTGTCCCAGGAAACACATCTGCCCCTGGGAAAAGGACATGGCTGCAGGAAAGAAAAGGAAGACTCCAGCCGGGCATGGTGGCACACGCCTATAATCCAAGTGCTGGGAGGCAAGAGGCCCAGGATTGCTTGATTTCATGGGTTTGAGACTACCCCGGGCAACATAGTGAAACCTGGTCTCAAAAAAGCAACCGGGTGCGGTGCTGGGCGCCTGTAATCCCAGCTACCTGGGAGGCTGAGGCTGGGGATCACTTGAGTCCGTGGAATTGGGACTATCCTAGGCAACATAGTGAGAGCTAGTCTCAAAAAAAAAAAAAAAAAAAAGACTTCAATGAACTGACAGTGAAAGAGGAGATAGAGTGGCGAGAGTGAGGGGACAAGAGGAAGGGGAGGGAGCAGGAACACCGGAAAGGAAAAGAAATGTAAACAAATCTTAAATAATAATAAAAAAATATTTTAAAAAAGACTTGCAAGTGACTGTTTCTAGCAGCGTCCTGCATAATTGCCCAAACCTGGATGCACGCAAGATACACGCATGGCTGGAACAGGCCTGCAGCCCGTGCACACTGGAACAGCACTCGGCACGGCAAAGACACGAACCATCAGGCCAGAAGCGGCAGGGAGGAAACAGGTGAAGAAGCCAGTTCAGAAGGGAACCAAATGCAGCAGAACCCAACTGTGACATTCTTTGAAGGATGACACCATGGAGACAGGTGTGGGTGCTGGGGGTGGGGGTAGGGAGACCGCACAGGGGACTGTTGGGGCGCTGAAAATACTCCATCTTGGTGTCTTTTGTTTTTTGGGTTTTTATTTTTTGAGACTAGGTCTCCCTATGTTGCCCGGGGTATCACTGATTCAAGCAATCCCCAGCCTCAGCCTCCCAGGTAGCTGGGATTATAGGTGCATACCACTATGCCTAGCTATTTTTTTGAGACTAGGTTTCACTGTTGTCCCAGGTGGGTCTCGGACCCACAGACTCAAGCAATTCCTAGTCTCAGCCTCCCTTCCTAGGCTGGGATTAAAGGCACGTACCACCACACCCAGCCTGAAAATACTACATCTTGTAATGATGGACACCTCGTGTTACATTTGTCCAAATCTGTGAACTACCATGAGTGAACCCTAAGGGCAGCTGTAGCCTTTGGGTGACCTTGGCTCATTCTTGGTGTTATAAAGGCAATGTGCCATCTGGTGAGTGAGGTTGATTCGGGGGAGGCTGGGCAGGGGCAGGGGCAGGGCAGTGTGCAGGAAATCGCTGCACTTCTCTCAATTTTGTTCTGAACCTAAAACCACTAGAAAAAATTCATCTTAAAATAGACAAGGTCCTGGACCCAATGGAACTCCTGCTGCTGGAAGACAGAAACCCAGGAATTGAATGACTAGGATTTAGTCTGAAGACCTTAACACAGAATGTGACAGCAGCTGATGCTGAGGACCCAGCAGAGACCTGGTATGACAACCAGGACTGGTCTCAGTGATGGAGAGAGATGGCCCAGCTGCACCCTGGACACAAGAGGCCAGGCCGGGGGAGACCCAGCGGAAGAGCAGTTCTGGCAGAGGAAACAGCAGAGGCAAAGGCCATGAGGCAGGAAGGCGGAGAGCATGTGAGGGTTGCAGAGAGGGGGTCAGTGGACCTGGGGGGTCAGGGGCTGTGGTGAAGCTGGTAGTGGGCAGAGGCCAGGGGGTGCTGGGCTTTGGGGTCAGGGTAAGGGCTGGTTTTTCACTCCAGTGCGTGGCAGGACTGGAGTGGGGGGTCTTGTGGCAGGGCTGGGGTGGAGGATCTCGTGGCAGGGCTAGGGAGGGGGGTCTTGTGGTAGGGCTG
>PVHY01034247.1:0-10562 GCA_004024945.1 Uropsilus gracilis | reverse complement strand
CCATCCTCCCCCTACTATATCCCCTCCCCCTCTCTTGCTCTAAGCTCCACTTCTACTGACAGTTTTAATTTTTCCTTGTCTTTTTCTTTGTGTGTTTTCCCTATATCCCTCATAGAGGTGAGATCATACAGTATTTCTCTTTATCTTTCTGGCTTATTTCCACTAGCATGATTCCTTCTAGGTTCATCCATGTAATCACAAATGCAGCAAATTTGTATTTTTTGATTGATGAATAATATTCTGTTGTGTAAATATACTACAACTTGTGATTCATTCATCTGTTTTGGGGCATTTGGGTTGTTTCCATATCCTGGCTATTGTAAGTAGTCCTGCAATAAACATCTGAGTACAGGTGTCCTTTTGAGCTAGTATTTTTGTATCCTTTGAATAGATTCCCAGAAGTGGGATTGCTGGATCGAATGATAGTTCCATTTTCAGTAGTTTGACTATCCTCCACACATGTTTTCATAGTGGCTGGACCATCTGCATTCCCACAAATGTAAGATTTTTAATTAAAAATCCTAACAATAACATTACATTCACTGATGATTTTTCCCAGATCAGTCATTATTATGATGACTGAGAAACAGGTGTTATCAATTTAGTTTCTTTTTCCTTGAGATACAAACTCAGGGCCAGGCTGAGTCTGTAGAGCTATGTAGAGCCTTGTATCTGTATGCTTTCTTGAAGGCCTGTTAACCATCCAGAAGACTTAGCTTCTGAAAACAAAACCAAAAAAAAAGTACATTTAGAAGGAATGTTATGAACAAAAGCAAGATTTGGATTCTAGGCTGATGATATCAAATGGCAAATTTGTATCTCTATCCACCTTGTTCTAGTTCCAGAGAAATGAGACAGTCACTAGCAAGACTGTGCCATTTTGTGTGATTTCTTCACCTTGAACTTGTATACCTCAAAGACTCATTGCTAATCTTCAGCAGCTTCTCTTTTCCTCTGGACATGGAATATAGCTTTTGAAACCAAATTTGAATTCTTGGCTCCCAAACCCCAATTTCTTTAGCAAGTTTTTCTCTGGAATCAGTTCCAGGAAAAGCATTCTTTGCAAATGTTTCAGTGAGGGAGTATAATTGGATGGAAGTACAGTGCTACAACACCACCTATCATTTCTACTTTGAATCTTCTGTTCAGTGTATTCTTGATCTTGATGCCTAGTGCTTAGATTCTGAAACCATATCTGAGTGTGATTTCCAAATCAACTTTTTGTTTGATAGCATAACCTGGGTTTTTGGTTGAATGAGGATTATCAATTGATTTGTAAATGTGTTGCAGTTGTGTCTGTGATTTATAGCTATGGTCTTTTTTGGAATAAGTTCTTGGGTTATGTTGCAAAAGTCCTGAAGTCTAAGTATTTAACAAGATGAATCACTGAAACTACTTTTATATGAACAGCCTGATGATGTTTCCCATTCATTTAGTGGGTTAACAGTGATTATACAGTTCTATTGTAAAGTTTAATTAATTACATTATTTCTTGGAAACATTCAAAGTTGTTAGTCTAAAACTTAAAAACCAAATCAATGTTTGGAGCTTTTTTTGAAGCATATCTAACTAAAGATTACCATATATATATGTATATATGAAGAGTTTATGCAAATAAGTAAGAATCAGATCAATTACTAAATAGGAAAACAACTCATAGATGAGAGAAAAACTATGTGAACAACACCTTAAAGGCAAGAGTATTGTCCAAAAATGCTCAATAATACATCTTAAAATTTAATACAATTAAAATACAATGAGATATTATTTTACCACTGTTAATTTGGCAGACATTTGAAATGGTTAATAATACCAAGTCATGACCGGACGAGATTGGGCGCATTCAGGGTGGTATGGCCGTAGACCCAAGTCATGACCAGAGTGGGAGAAAGTAGCATTCTCTAACACTGTCAGCAAAGATATAAACTGAGACAGATGCTTTGGAAATTAACCCACACTTACTTAAATTGCTCATAACTGCTAACTCAGAAACTTTCAGCTTTAAGTATCTACCTTTAGGCAAGGATCTGTAAACATGCCCATTGAAGGATGTTCAAGTATTATTTCCCCCAGTATTTTTTGTAATAGTGAAACTTTGAGAAAAGTGAATTTTCTTCAGAACAATGGATAAATTAATTGAGTCATTTTAACTAAGTGGTATACTGTACAGAATTTAAGCTGAACTAGGTCAACAAATGTTTACATGGACATTTTCAAAAATTTTAAATTTTTGTAAAAATCAAGCTTTGAAAATTTTTATCATACCATTTATGTAAAATATAAAAATATTATAAAGATTCATATTTTATTTATGAATAGATACCTAAATAGTGGAATGATTAAAAATATGTATGGAAATGATGACCACTGATCTTAGAAATAGCAGATATTTCTCTGCAAAGTGGGAACTATAAAAATCAGCAAATTCAGATTTTTTTTGTGACCTTTTGTTTTTTTCAAAGAATTGGTGCCCAAAGGGAAAACAATGTAAGTTGATCACTTGAAAGTATGCCAGTGAGCACATACTACCTATTCTCTATGTAATATGCTGGCCTTCTTTATTCTATATATTTGCTAGCAGTTTCACTAAAATAGAATTCACATACCATATTCAGCAACTGAAATTGTTTACTTCAGTGGTTATTAATCTATTCACAGAATTATAAAATTATCACTATAACTTTATGTACCCATTAGTATTCACTCTTCATTTCCTCCCAACTGTCCTCTGTCCTAGGCAAGCATTAAGCTACTTAGGTCACTCTAAGTTTGCTTTTTCAGGACACCATAGAAATGGAATTAGACAAAATGTGTTCTTTGGTGATTGCCTTATTTTACTTGGCATGTTTTAAGGTTCATCCCTCTTTGTAGTATATATCAATACTTCATTTCTTTTTATGGACAAATAACATCCCATTGTTTGGGTATATCACAATTGGTTTAGTCACTCAACAGGTGATAGGCATCTAGGTTATCTCCATTTTTGGGCCATTATAAATAAGGCTGTTGTAACATTTCTATGCAAATACTTAGACATATATGTTCATGTTACTCAGGAGTAGAGTAGGTAGGTCATGCTTAACTCTATGAAACAATTTGAAGACCTGTGGGATCTGATCTAGAAAATAGTTGCATCATTCTACTTTTTCACCAATAATGTACAGGGATTCTAATTTCTTTATATCCTCACCATCACTTGTTATTGTATGTTGTTGTTGTTTTTTAATTATAGCCATCCTAATCAGTGTGAAGTAGAAACTCCTTGTGGTTTGATTGCATTTCCATGACAGCTAATGATCTTGAGCATCTTTTTGTGTGTTTAATATTTTTTTTTATCCTGACCACTGAGTGGAAAATGGGTTGTAGCTCTTAGCATAGTAATGGTTGTGATAGTAAGAGCTTCCATTAGTGTAGCACATAGACACTTTCACATGCAATGTTGTCATTTGATCCTTCACTTATCTGGTTGTCAAGCAAGGTATATGCTATTCTTGGTTTACAGATGTGGAAACAATTAAGTGATTTACCAAATCTAGTGTGACTAAGTGAATGACATGGAGTACTCAAAGCAGCTCTTATAACATTTATACTACTGATAGCTCTTACTTTTTCAAACATGTTTGAGGAAAAACTGCCCAGAACATGAAACAAAAAAAAATATTCAATCACTGGTGGAGAAAAAAGCTGCTAGTAGAGTGCTATATATAGAAATAAAAGACGCCTATTTCACAACTAAGAGACTTGGGTGTGTGAGAGTGTCGACACCATTGATGAGTCATTTTCCATATTTGTTTTTATGTAATTAAGTGCCAGCAAAGTAGTAGAATTAGTGGTATTCAGTGAAACAGAAAAGCTAGTGGGTACTCTCCATGGCAATTTAAAATAGATCATAAAATCTAGGATAGAAACTTCTGGAGAAAACATTCTGGTTGAAAAAATTTAAGTTAAAAAGTAACCAATCTCTATTACAACTAGTGATCTAATTCATTTCAAAGTGATAAAATTTCACTATTAGGTCAAGAATTAGATCAATCCATTCTTCTACTCTATGAATTACATAGTAATCTAGAAAATGGGCTGGGCATGGTAGTGCATGCCTGTAGGCAGCAGCCTGGGAAGCCGCAGGAGGGACCAGGGTTGGTGGTTCAAGTCCTGCTGGGGCCACATCAGCAGGAGTATGTAGCGAGACCTAGTCCCAGAAAAATAGCTGGGAGTGATGACTCACGTCTGTAATCCCAGCTACCTGGGAAGCTAAGGCTGGGGATGGCTTGAGTCTGTGGTACCCTGGGCAACGTGAGCCTGTGGTTCCACAGGCAAAAATAGAAAATGACCTGAATGACCTGATAGTGAAAGACCTCTATATGGAGCTGTGATGTCATAGTGGGTATGAATTGGGAAAATTAATCAAATCTTAGTTTACCGAACCACACTCAATCATTTCAAATTCTACACCTTGTTTAAGAGGAAAATGTAGCCTGGCACGGTGGCACATGCTTGTAAGTAACAGCTCATGGAGTCGCGGCGGGGTCTCAGGATTGTGGTTCAAAAGTCCTGCCATGGGCAACACAGTGAGACCTAGTCCCAAAAAATAGCTGGGTGTGGTGGTGCATGCCTGTAATCCTAGGTATCTGGGAAGCTGAGGCTGGGAATTACTCGAGTCCGTAGTACCATGGGCAACGTGAGCCTGCGGTTCCACAGGCAAAAACAGTGAGACCTAGTCTAAAAAAAAAAAAATATCTTTTTGGATGGTGAGAAAGGAGCATTGAAAAATGTTTATTGTAATAAAATTCACTTAGTGAGGAAAGAAAAAGATACCTCTTTCAGCAGCTGTGTTGGATGCAGAAAGTAATATCTGTATTTTAAACATTTGGAGATGTTCTTATTATTATCATTTTAACTCATAATATACATGAAGAAACAGTCATACTTTCAATGAATGTAACCAAGAAAGGAAAAGAACTATCATTGATCTTTTTTTTTTCATATATCAAAGTTCACTGGTCTTTATTAATTTATTTTTTTTACATATAAAAGTTAAAACCGTAATTTAAATTGCAAAACATTCTGAATGTCTGAAGAATTTTCAATTCTTTTCTGCCCTCCTTTCTAATTCAGTTGTGGTCAGATGTATTTACAAATTAGAGGAAAAACTAACCTCAAACCTACATGAATTTCACAAGAGAAATGGCTCATGCAAATGTGTCAGGTCTGGAGCAGTGACTCAGCACAGCTATCTAGTGGATAGCTGGCCAGTCCTTTATTCACATGCCATTGTTCTCAGGAGCATAGAGCGTAAAAAGAAAAAAATAAGTAAGCTCCTAACAATATAAGATGAAAGAGTTGAGAGCATAAATGGCTTCTGAATTTTAAGAAGGTAGAGAGATGCATATATAAGCTGAATTCCAGTCATGGAAGGTTTCTTAGAAAAGATGACTATTGAGCTGGATACCATGGAAAACTGGGTTTCAGGGATAACACCAGGAGAAGACAGAGGGAAGTAAACTTACACACAGTTGCCTATGATAATATGTCCAGAGGCAAAAGAAAGAACAGCACCATTGGAAAAATGGTCCTATTTGAAGTTGAGCACCTGTATGTAATTGTAAAAGGTTAGTAGAGAGAACATTAGCACTAGAGCAGAATTGCCTTGTTTGTGTCATGCTAATGAATTTGACTTCTTTTTGCAGACAGTATGTAGGCATGAAAGCTCTTAAATCAGATATTAATATGATGAATGTGATTTAGGCATCCAGGTCTCCACAACCTGTGAGTAAAAATAAGATAATATTTATTTTCAGTAATCAAATTGTGTTGATCATAATGGCAAACATTTACATGCCCTTGTCTGTGAGGCACCTGCTGCTATTAGTACACACTGTACCTAGGCTTCTCTGCCTTGTAAAGACAGTCTGCTCCTGTGCCCTTTGACCCTCAGGAGACGCCTGTCCTGCTGGGCACCAATCTTTTTCCTGTTAGAGCTTCAACAGTCTGAGAATTGAATCCAACTTCTGCACAAATCCCTATTCTTGAACCCTTTCTCCAAATTGATCAACATTTTGACTAAATCTTTATGCCATGGGCAACTAATCAATTTCCACCAAAATATTCTAATGTATTTCTTTCACTGGGGAAGAAATAATCACCTGCTTTCTGAACCCAAATGGTAGGAAACTCCTCTCCTGTCTCCAACTGGATCTTGCTGTCTGATTATCAGTTGGGGACCTGGGATGTTCCTAGTGGATTGACATAGGAAACAAATCTTCAGAGAAATACCATCTGTTGCTGTCAGAATCCCAAGAGTATGATCACAAAATTTAGTCTCATCCAATTTGTTGCTATCAGAAATGAAGGTTGTTTCTGTTGTGAACCCATCTTCTCTTCACAAAGGGGGCTGGAACATGATCAAACATGCATGAAAATTGATCTCTATTTTAGTTTAATAGATGAGAGCTTCTGTCTAATATCAGACGTTAAGGCCTGGTGCTATCACTTAGTAGATTATGTGATCTTGATAAATCATGCTAATTGGCTCTCCTAAGTCACAGGATTCTTATTTTAAAATGGGGCAAGTAGTAATAATAATTGAGGCTAGAATGTGATAAGCTATAGAGTTTATACACAGGAACTGGTATGTAATAAATAATAAATAGTAGTAGTCATTGTTATTATTACTTTTTATAATTTTTGTTCTTTTTCTATTCATTATTTTATATAGTTTACACTTTTCTGCATTATTTTCCTATTATCTAAGCAGGCAATTTTTAGTGTCTTCTGCCTATACTATTTTTTGGCATGCCATTTTTTTTTCTAACCATGTTTTCTTTTTTACTAACCATATTTGCTTTTTTTCTATCCATGTTTTCTGCAAATTTCTGGCTTCAACTGTTACTTAGGGAAGCATCTGTTACTACTTTTTAAGACCTGAGAGGCATTTTTGTATTGTAATGGAATTTTAGTGTTACTTCTGGATATTTTATTTTAAAACTTTTCTCTGTGTGTAAAATGTGGTTTTTACTCTCGTAACATTATTCAGAAATTCATGAGCTTTCTACATTTAGTGTAATTTGCCTTCACATGTGTGCATTCTATATTGATGAGTTCTGTGGAGGCTTCTGCAAGTAGATGCCATAGTGGACAAACCACAGTTCTGCTCAGAGCCGATTCAGGTTTTGCTGCAGAAGACAAAGACATACAGAGAACAGAAAAAATCTTCTGTGTACAATGAGGAAGTTCTGTTTGGTTTAGGTAAAATTGCTAGCATAATTTATTTAGTAAGAAACCAGCTGCAGCAGTGCAGGGGTTCTACCAGGGAAAGCTCCACAGGGAGTGAAGATCCAGTACAAAGAGGTTTTGCCAAGTCCTCCAGTGGAGCCTTAATTTGGAAGAGAGGGTTGTCAGTTCCTAGGACACCACCATCTGTATGACTTCAGGGGATGTCTTGCATATTGTGTTCTTTGTAAAGTTTCCTCTCAATAAGTTGGACATAATGCTCTGCAAGGGTCATATCTGCTTTCCCAAACCCCTTAATATCAGCAGAAAGTCACCCAAGTGGGACCCAAGTGGGTTAGTGCTAGCTCCCCATTCCTGGCCATGTGGGTAAGTGCATGATCTCAATCATTTCTTCCTCCTTAAGCCTCCTGAGAAAGGGTGAAGAACACAGTAATATAGTGATGCTTCTCACGCAACTCAGATAGCTTACCTGTCCAGATACATATTCCTCGGGCTGCTCAATAGGCCTTGTCATCAAGGAAGGTCATTGCAGGATCCATCCTGGCAAGGATTTGCCCACACAGAGGTCTTCTCACTCTGGGAGGAAATGGGACACCATATGATACTGTTTCCCAAGTTGATGTTCTGTATCTTCTTTTGCATAGATATAAAATTCAAACCAAACAAAAAACATAAAGAAAATTCAAGGCAGTGATCATTTGGGGATGAGTTAAAGGCAAAAGATTACTAGTTGCTTGTGTTCCTCTTAGATATTTCTCAGCATTATAATTAAATGGAATAAATATACCTCATTATATTACATTAAAAACTGAGGGAAGGTTATGTTTATACCAGTCTTCACAAACAAACACATGCATTTGCATTTAGAAGGGCTCTGTGTGTGTGTGTGAGTGTGTGTGTGTGTGTGTGTGTGTGTGCTTGTATTGGGGTATGGAGGCATGTAAGCTTGAAACAGCACCATGGCTCTTTCGGAAACTGTTTGGGGGAATCAGTAGAAGAAAATAAGGAAGATTATAATGAAAAAGGCAAAGACCATGGAAGGTTTATTATATTTAATGGCAGGGATTAGAATCTGTTGTTAAACAGTGAAGGAAGAGATTGCAAAATGATAGCTGCATGGTCTTATTTGTATTTGGAGATTGTCTGGCAGTAGTTTATGGAGTGGTTGGAATGAAACTAGAGGTAGTATGACTCTTCTAAGGATATAAGAAAGAAATGAAGAAGACCTGAAATATGTTAGCAGTAATCCTAATGAAGAAAAAAAACATGAATGTGTCATTAGAAGCATTTGATAGGGGCTGTTAACCTAGTCAGTATGAGTGAAGGGGAGCAAATCTCATGATTTACAAAGAAGGAAGGTGACTCTAATTTGTTGCTGATGCATTGGAGACTCAGATACAGATAGAAATGTTGACTTACAGGTGGTCAGGAGAGAGCACATTTCCAAGGACATGTGTTCCTCTGACTGATAGCTCTAGAAATTCTGAATACTTTATTCTTGGAAGAAAAGACATGACTAGTGCAAATACCTGCTCATTTTTTTATCTGCTAATTTTATTATTTTGTCTGCTCATGCCTAATCTTGTACACTGTTGTTGAAGAATAACTGACAAACAATATTAATGATGCCTGTAAAATTAAAGAACAGCGTTTTCTCACAAATCAAAGAAATAAAATGGTACTCTCTTTAGCTGCTACATGATAAACAGAACAAAAACCCATAAGATTTATTATTTATTGTATCATGAAATCCTTCAATTTCTATAAAATCCAAGTATATCATCCTCATAAAAACAAAAAGTTAACTGAAAACTACCTAAGTGTAACTGATGTTGAGTTAGCTCTATATTCTCATGACATTATACTTTTCATTGGTTTTTCATTAGAGGTTAACTATCAAATTTCACTTAACTTCATCTAGACAAATGTTCTGTTTTACTTCATTTTTTTTTTAGTTATAATTGACATATTACATTGTACTAGTGTCAGGCAGAGAGCATAATGATTTCTATACATTGAGAAATGATTGCCATACTGTCTAGTTAAATATCCATTACTATTCATAGCTATAAATTATTTTTATGATGAGAAATTTTAAGATCTATTTTCTTAGCAACTTTCAAATATACAATACACAAGTTGACTGAAATCATTATGGGTATATTATACCCTTAAGACCTATTTATTCGATAAATGAAAATTTCACCTTTTGAGTTCTATCACGTATTTGCCCTCTACTCCCCTGCCTCTGATATTCTCCTATCTGTTATTTGTCTCCATGAACTTTATTTTTAATTTCTACATATAAGTGAGATAATATTGTGTTTGTCTTTCTCTGATTTACACATTATAGCATAATGTTCATTCATATTGAAAGTGGCAATATTCCAGTCTTTTTATGGCTAATATTTAACTGCGTACATAAATCACAGCTTTTAAATCCATTCATTCACATGTAGGTTGTTTCCATATCTTGGCTAATGTTAGTAATGCTGAGTAAACATGGGAGTGCAGATGTCATTTCAATTTAATATTTTTTTTCAATGTTTGCTGTGGGCTTGTAACAATATTTTGTTTATTATGTTGAAGTACATAACCTCTACATACACTCGAGAGGTTTTTTCATAAGTTACTGTTGAATTTTGTTAAATTCTTTTTCTGCATTTGTAAGGGTGATCATATTATTTTTAACCCTTCATTTTGTTAATGTGCTATATCATGTTCATTAATTTGCAGATGGTATGTCCCTGGAATAAATCCCACTTAATTATGGTATATGATCCTTTTAATGTATTGTTGAAATCTGTTTGGTAATATTTTGTTGAGGATTTTTGCTTCTATATTCGTCAGGAATATTGGTCTGTAATTTTCTTTTCTTGTGGCTTCTGGTTTTGGTGTCAGGCTAATGCTGATATCATAAAATAAGCTTGGAGTTTTTCTTTTCATTCAGCTTTTGGAAGAGTTTGAGTAGGATTGATTCTAATTCTTTAATATTTGGTGTAGTTTTCCAGTTAAGCCATGTAGACCTGTGTTTTTGGAAGGCAGCTATGCTCACCACTATACCACCAACACGCCCAAGACCTGTGTTTTTGTTTGTAGGGAGGTTCTAGTTAACTTTTTATAGCTATGTGATTAAAACACAATTAATATATTTGACAAATTAGAGGATCAAAACATTCTTTTTAAATTGAAATAACATTGGAGGGCCGGGCACGGTGGCTCGTGCTTGTAAGCTTCAGCCTATGAAGCGGCCGGGGCCAGGGATCGCGGTTCGAGTCCCGCCTGGGACCCGTAGTGAGACCTGGTTCCAAAAAAACAGCTGGGCGTGGTGG
>PVHY01034246.1:0-10568 GCA_004024945.1 Uropsilus gracilis | reverse complement strand
AGGGGGGGGAATCCCCTGGGCGTGCCTTCCACTCAGCGGCGCGCCAGGAAAGCCCCTCACTTTTACACCCGGCGGGTTAAGCTCTCCCAGCGCAGCGCCGAGGTGCCCCGACCCGAGCTTTGGGGTTAAATCCAGGCTGCAGAAATGCGGCGCTGCGACTGGGTCGCGGACAGCCCCGCGCCACCGGATCTGAGGAAATAACGCTGTCCTTCCCGCCGAGGTTTTTCGAAAAAGCCTTTTTTCCAAGGGGCCCTCCTGACCTTGTGTCCCTTCCCTTTGGGCATAGGCTTCCCCCCTGCAGTGGGGGGGGGCGCGCACTCCAGATAAGACCGTTGCCATGACGGCCTGAGTTTCGGTTTCCCTGGAAACCTGGGAGGGTTCCGCGTGCCGGGAAGGAGGCTGTGGGGGGTGGGGCGGGCGGCCACGCTCGGCTGCGGCGGAGGAGTCGGAACGAAGCCGTTGGGGAGTGGGAGGGACTATGGCTTCCCGACGACGCTGGAAGGGGCAGTGGGGAGCTTTGGGGTCCCCCGTCTCTTGCGAAGCTTGGGGACCTGGGTGGCGAAGGAGGTCCAGCCGGGTCAGGAGTCAGCGGCGGGGCGCCACCCCTCCCCCCCGGCCTCGACTGCGGGGGTCACAGTCCCGAGGTAACCGGAGCCTGACTTGTTGAGGGGCGGAGGCGCCGCTTCGAGACTGCTCCCGGCCAGCCAAGAGCTCCCGCCCCGCCTCCAGCAAACCCCGTCCTTCCCACCCGCCCTCCGGGCGCGCCTCCAGACCGCTTCCCGGCACCGGGGAGGGGCGGGGCCCTGCTCTCGATTGGCCGGGCGCGGCGGGGGGCGGGGCTCCTGGGTGCGTGGAGGGAGGGAGGGGGCGGACGGCGGGGAGTGACGCAGCAAGCCCGAGCCGCGTGGGTGCGCGCGTGCTCCCGGAGGGGTGGGGCTTCGCTTCCTCTTCGCGGGCTGCTCGGAAGGGGGCAGGGATCGGCTTGGTTTGGGGAGGGTACCCGGAGGCCTACTTCCTGGATAGTTTTGCAGTGTCAGTGTTAGTTATTGGTCCTTCCTTCATTCCCAGTGATCGACCTGGGAGCAGATCCCTGTCCAGATGCTGTGTCTGTCAGTTTCCTGTTACTACGATGATGCTAGAAGGAAAAATAAGAGGGGTGATAGGATAATAGGTTGTAAACACTGTGGTAACTACAGGATAGGAAGCTTAGAGTTACAAGTTCTTTATATACACGTACTTTGTGAGAGCAGCCTTATGTGATGTGTGTAGAACCAGCAGACCTGGGACATAGATACTTGGGCTGAGTAGGAAATCACATAGACCCAGGCCATCCGTAGGAGAGAATTGTTCTGGCGCTCACAGTGCAATCAGCAGCAGAAAACTTGAAAGGCTCATAACAGATTTTAAACACATAAACAAGAGGACTATTCTACCAGGACACAGTAGGAAATTACCTGCTTTGGGAGAAAGGGAAGTTGTTGCTGAGGAAAGGGTGTTTGAGCTTAGACTTGAAGGTCTCAGGCTGGATTAGGCTGAGTGGAGGGCAGAAAACCTAGAGCAGATCAGTTTGTGCAGCATGAGGAAGCAGAATGCAGGTTTGGAGATTAAAGATGGCAGAGTACTTACATGCAGAAATGGGGCAGGACAGCAGGACAATGGATGGACTGGAAAGAGGATATGGGGGGTGGGGGAGTATTGAGACTGTAGACTGAGGGCTTCAGGTGGGAAGTGTGGGCCAGTTGTAACTCCCCCACTCCACCTGTCCCAGTTTGATGAAAATCACCTTGGTTGAAGTACTCAGAGACAGGAAGAGGAGTAGGCAGTCACCAAACCATGCACAGCGAACTTAAGATCTGTGCAGCTAGATTAAGGTAGTCTTAAAAAGGAAATGGGTTTAAAATGAAGCAAGCCAGGCATGGTGGCACGTACCTGTAATCCAAGCGCTGGGAGGCAAGAGGCCAGGGATCGCTTGAGTTCTCAGTTCAAGACTACCCCAGGCAACATAGCGAGACCTGGTCTCGAAAAAGCAGCCCAGCATAGTGGTGGGCGCCTGTAATCCCAGCTACCTGGGCGGCGGAGGCTGTGGGTTACTTGAGTCCGCGGGATCAGGACTACCCCGGGCAACATAGCTAGACCTAATCTCAAAAAAATAAATAAAATAAAATGAAGCAGACTGGGCACGGTGGCATGTGCCTGTAAGCGGCAGCCTAGGAAGCTGCAACGGGCACGGGGGATCACGGTTCAGGTCCCACTCGGAGCAATGTAGCAAGACCTAGTCCCAAAAAAATGGCTGGGCGTGGTGGTGCACACCTGTAATCCCAGCTACCTGGGAAGCTGAGGCTGGGGATTGCTTGAGTCCGTGGTACTGCGGGCAACATGAGCCGGTGGTTCCACGGCAACTAAATAGCGAGACCTAGTCTCAAAAAATAAATTAATTAAATGAAGCAATGTGCAGCAGTTGGCGCTCTACCACTGCACTATCCTTTCTCTAGTCCAGCGGTGTGGACTAAAGTTAGACCTGTGAAAACTTCCCAGGGGCCACTTAGAGAACTGCATTAGATGAGGCGAGGAGGTTTTGACCTCTGACATTCTTTCTTCCTGACCTAGAAGTCTGGCCTCTCTGCTAGCAGAGTTTTTAGGACAGCTGTTTCCAGCTCCCAGCAGCCAGGTATGATTACGACATCACCACACACAGGGCCCATCATTGATGTGGCTTGACGGCTGATGTCATGTAGAGCGTCGACCTCTTAGTATAGAGGCAGATGAGAAGCCAGGGTGATGGAGGGGGTATGTGTGTGTACCTACAGTGGGGTCTTTGCTACTGTCTTTTGCACAGAAATGTAGGGAGATGAATCGCAAAGCCAGGATGATAGTGAAGACTGTGTGTAAAGTACAAACATGTAGAAGAAGTACAAAGCTACCAGGTTTTAGGCCCACAGCATGGGTGTAACTGGATTGTGTATTGCAGGTCCTAATGGTTTGAGACATCTCTTGTTAGGTCAGAAATGCAAAGAGTTTGAGCAAGTTGGACCTAGTTAGTGGGTGGAACTTAATAGGTTGCTTTGTCTAAGAGGCACAGCTGAATAGTGAGAAAAGGCTGCTACAAATTGCCTACAGAAAACAGAATTAGGTAATTTAAGTCTAATGGGTTGGCTGTGACTCTCCTGTGGTGAAGGGGAGAGACAGGATAGAGGAAGATCAACATGCTCACATCTTCACAGATACTTCCTCTGGGGCTGTGATGGTGTAGCTTTATCCTGGCTATCAGCAGAATAAAAGGATATAAACTAACTATAGAACAGTCTTTGCCTCTGCTCGTAGGGCTGGACAGAAACAGTAGATATTTAAGGTAGAGAGACAAAACATGTATTTTGAGGGTTGTATGAACTAGCATCTGATTAAGTACTGTCTGTCATTAACTGCTTAGATGATGTGTGGTGCCAGTGCGGAGAAGGGCCTCGAAGACAGGAGGTTGTACTGGTGAGGGTGTGGGCCCTGTATCTCGCCATTCCGGCAAGACTTGGAAGCTAGGAGCTCAGGAGCAGGACAGGTGAGAGACTTGAGGCGCAACAGGCCTGTAGTGTCCTTCTTGTCTAGTGAACCCCATAATCACAGAGTGCCTGGGCTGAGGAGAAGCCAGCAACAGGGGCCTGCAAGACTGAAAGACAGTTATTTACTAGTCAGGAGGGATTGGTAAACCAGAGAGACTGATGGTGTGGAAGGGCGCTGAGAGCTGGCCTTTTGGACCTCCTAGGAAGCCTTGTGGGAAGGGAAACTGGAATCCTGCTGATAAGGGGATAGTCTGGGAGGCTTGGTATCCAGCACATATGTGAGGGGTCAGACGTCCAAGGTCACATGTGGGCCTGGAGTGGTTGAGCGGGTCGTGGACCTGTGGGTAAGGGTGCTCCCCCCTGGCATTCTTAACAAAGTGGGTGGTGGACCATTCCCAGGGAAACGGAAATAACCTAGAACTTGTGATGCTAGGTGAAGTTGCTCCTGGGGTGATCAGTCAGAGTCTGGTGCTGTTGGGCAGCCCAAAAGCCATTTCCCTTTGGTTCAATGCAGCTCAGATACAGGTATGAACAGAGGGGCTTGTTCTGAAGCCTGGGGCGCCTGGAGGACTGCAGGCAGTGTGAAACTAGAGCATTGTGGAGGTGGTACAGATGGGCAACTGTGGGCATTGGCCCTGGTTGGAGAGGAGGTACAGAGCCAGCGGCCGCTGGGGCTAAAATGGAGATAGGTCAAGGTGGTGAATTCAGAAGATGTCAGCAAGTCTGGTGGGTCATCTTCATAGACACTGAACTTAGAGATTAGGGAACGATGTGGGTAGAAGGGCAGGACCATCTGGGGTCCTCTGGAGAATGGGGTCCAAGGAGGTTCACGTCTGGTATTCGCGATGGACAGGATGGCATAAATGGTGGTCTTGGGCAGCCTGGAGGCTGGGTGGGGTAAAAGATGGGCAGAATTGGTGTGAGAGTAGAAGAGTTTCCATTCCGGGAGGGGCTGAGCTGGATCTGTGTTTTCCTTCATCGGTGCCCACCCCCACGCCCACAGCGCCAAGATGCTGTGCCTCGTTGGGCAGAGCCGTAGCCAGAAGGTAGGTGTGGTCTCTAATAGCCCTTTGGCTTGAGCCCCCTGGACACTGACCTGCCTACCCCTGTGTGTGGAGGATCTGCCGTGAGTGACTATAGGGAGATGTTTGGAACATCTTGAGCCTGTGACTGCTGCTCAGGGACTCCTGCTGTCTCTTACCCTGTTCTCCAGTCCCTGAAGAGAAAGGAGAAGGAATATGAGCATGAGATGGAGCGGCTGGCGAGGGAGAAGATCGCCACACAGCAGCGGCTGGCAGAGCTGAAGCATGAGCTGAGCCAGTGGATGGATGTACTGGAGATTGACCGTGTGCTCCGGCAGACGGGCCAGCCCGAGGATGACCAGGCCTCCACCTCCACTGCTTCTGGTGAGCCTGTCTGCTGCCTGCTCTGTGTTGCCCATGTCCCTCGCGTGCTAGTCTCCCTTTGCCTGCTAGAGGAGATGCTCTCTACCCCAGCCCCCTTGTATGCCCAGGCCCCTGGGGCATCTACTCCCGCCATTTCCCATGCCCTTCTGACCTGTCCCTGTCCCCATGTCCCCTCACAGAGGGTGAGGACAACATAGACGAGGATATGGAGGAGGACCAGGCCGGCCTGGGCCCACCTAAGCTGAGCCATCGCCCCCACCCGGAGCTGCCGAAGCCACCGCCCAGCACCGCCCCTGTGCCTCTGCCTCCCCACCCCCACCCTCACTCCCAGCCTGTGGCCCTGTCTCCTGCCCACCTGCCTGGGCAGCATCCGCCGCCGACACAACAGAAGACACCTCTGCCGGCCCCTCCTCCCCCACCAGCTGCCCCAGCCCAGACATTGGTGCCTGCTCCAGCCCATCTGGTGGCTGCAGCTGGGGGAGGCTCCACGGTCATCGCCCACACAGCTACCACCCATGCCTCAGTCATCCAGACTGTGAACCATGTTCTACAGGGTCCGGGCGGCAAGCACATTGCCCACATCGCCCCCTCGGCCCCCAGCCCTGCTATGCAGCTGGCACCTGCCACGCCCCCCATTGGCCACATCACAGTGCACCCTGCCACGCTCAACCATGTGGCCCACCTTGGCTCCCAGCTGCCCTTGTACCCACAGCCTGTGGCGGTGAGCCAGCCCGTGGCAGTAAGCCACATTGCCCACACTCTCTCGCACCAGCAAGTGAATGGCACAGCTGGGCTGGGTCCCCCAGCCACCGTTATGGCAAAGCCAGCCGTGGGGGCTCAGGTGGTACACCACCCCCAACTGGTGGGCCAGACAGTGCTCAATCCTGTGACCATGGTCACCATGCCCTCCTTCCCGGTCAGCACACTCAAGCTGGCTTGAGGATGAGGCCACTCAGAGGCCCCCAGTGGGGGCAGTGAGGGGGACCTATCCCCCACTTTCCCACCCACCAGCTCCACACATTCCAGCCAGGCCCAGGCCCACCCCACCCACATCCACCCCCAGGCCTCCTAGGGGAAGGGGGTGCAGAGACTCTGAGCCAGGGGAGGGAGGGGCCACCCCCCAGGGAGTTGGGCACAGGCAGGGGATTCCCTCACTGCACTAGGACTTGATAAAGTAATGAGACTGATGAACAAGCTACCCATCGGCCTCGTGCCAACTCCAGAGCTGTTCCTGCTTCCTCACCCTGTCCCCCGAAACCAGTTAGACGTGGATGTCATGTTCTCTGACTTCCCCTTACCCTGCCTGCCTTCCTCTGCTGCTGCTGCTGCTGCTGCTGCTGCTGCTGCTATTGCTTGTCTGGCGAGGGGCCCTCCCCTCCCAAGCCTCAGCCTTCTCTTCCCAGGCCTTTGGAGGGAAAAGGGGAAGCAGAACTGAAGCAACTTGACCCAGAAAGCTGGGCCCTGCTCTGAGTACAGGTAACAGTTCTAGGAAGTGGCTGGTCTGGAGATGCAGCCTAGGGCTCTCCAACCCACATACAGTCACTGTGATTCGGTGCAGCGGAATCTAGTTAAGACAACTCTCTGCCGTCAGAAAGCCAAACCCAGGCTGTTACCAAGCTTCCTAGGCCCTCTGTGCCCTGCCACTGGACTCAAGCTCAGGAGGGCAGACTGAGGGTGGCAGGCAGGAAGAGGGGCTTGGCTTCCCCCTCCTTGCACACATTTTGGCTTTCAGGAGACAGAGGGGAGGGATGCTTGTGTTCAGTCCCCTGCTTCCGTGGCCTCTACTCGGTGCTGTGCGTTCCCCCAAGGGTTGGTGCCTCCTGCAGCCTGGGATATATGGACCGGTGTCTGGTCTCTGTCCCAGAAGCCGCACTGTTGAGGTGGGCAGGAAGTTAAGCTCCAGGGGCTTGACCGGAGCCCCAGCCCCTTCCCAAATGACCTGGGAAGCTGTGGAAAGGGAGCAGGGCCAGACAGTGCGCTTCTGCCTCCACTCCTCTGGCATCTTCCTGTCTTCATTACTCCAGTGGGCTGTTCTGAGTGGGCCCACCCTGGTGGGCGGCTGTGTGCCACTGCTTTCCTCTTAATCGGGCCAATGGCAAGGTTGAACTTGGGGAGGTGGGGGGGGGACGACTGTGTAGACTTGCTCTTCCTGCCTCAGCCTCCAACTTTGGCTGCTTTTATGTGGGTATTTATTACAAGTGGCCTTTGTGTCAGACATTCAGTTACACACGCACACTCACCTCCCCACCCGAACACACCAATGGCCTTTCTGGTGTGCGGGGAGGAAGTAACTGTCCTAGGTGTGATGTCTGCATTGACAGGCTGGGGGAGGTGATAGTGCAGGGTCCCAGAATCTGGAGTGTCCAGTGGCAGGAGGCCAGCAAAGATCTTGAATAGATTTAAACGCCGAATAATTCTCTTGTTTTCTTCCTGGTCCTGGAGATCTCTCAAGAGACTGCATTTTCTTGTTTCTCCTCCGGGTGAGGAAAGGGAGGCCTTTTGATGCCTTCAAAGGCCTCAAAGAGGGAGCCCTGGGCCCACCCCAACTCAGTGTTTCCACATAAGCTTGCTGCCTTCCTGCACCTGCAGCCACTACCACCCTTGTGTTCGCGGAGCTGGTTTCACTCTTCTGGTGTGATTACGGTGGAAAGAGCAGAGGAAGAGATGGGTAGGCTTGGCACCTAGGGAACAGAGCATTGGCGAACTCACTCTCAGCGCTGTTCTCCCTGCATCCTGAGGCAGTTCAGAGTGCCCTTGGGCCTGCACAGATACCTCATCTGCCCACTGCTGCCCCTTCCCCCAACCCCCCCCAGCAGTGAGGGGGGGGCTCCGAATCTAGTGCCGAATGACTATGTCCAGATTGGTGACAATGGGTGTTGTTGCTGTTGTTTTGTTGTCGTTCGTGAATGCTGTGACACTGTGTGCCCGGGAGGCAGCCTCCCGCCAGCCCACCCTTGGGCATCTCCCTCTGAGAACTGTCAGGACCATGTGTGTCCTCGCCCTGTGGGACCGCCTGCCCCTCCCCTCTAGCCCTTCCAGCCTGGGGGACTCGAGTGTGCGCACATGGGCATGTGCACACGCACACACACACACACACACACACACACATCTTACCTCTCATGCGTATTTTACTTCTTGATGTTCAGAGTGGCTCACTGGCTGGGAATCTTTACCTCGGGGAGAGGGGGAGGTTGATTCCTTGGGGGAGGCCAAAGAAGGGCAGGGAATGCCTGGAGGGGAATTGGGGGGGTCATCATAACCCCTGCACTCTCTAGGAACAGCTTCTCTCCCCTCCCAGGGTTCCACCCCCATCCCTCAGAGGTGGCCCTTGTTTACAGTGAGGACTCAGTCACTGTGTCTCCGTTTCCTGAAATATAAACTGTAGCGACCCCAGACTGTAGAGGTTTTTATGTGTTTGGATACATCTGCTGTGTGGGAAAAAAAAAAAAAAAAGACCTACAAAAACCCTAATTTTGTACATATTGTATTTTTACTATTGAACTGTATTCTAGTGGCTGTTCATGCTCCAAGACTTTAGGTATTGAGACATGAATACTATCCATGTAATAAGCACTTGCCTGGAATAAAATATAAAACTGAAATAAACCTGCACTGAAACCTGAGCTGGAGCTGCCAGCCTTGTAGCATCTGGGTCATTTTGTTGCAAGAAGCAAAGACCTTAGCAGAAGAGTTCCAGCAAAAAGCAGCAGGGTCCTTAACCTGTTCATGGTGGGGAGGGTGGTTTGTCATACTCCTCCAGCAACTTCCATGCTGGTCATTTATTTACTTTTTTTTTTTTTTTTTTTGAGACTAGGTCTCGCTATTTTTGCTCATGGAACCACAGACTCACGTTGCCCGGGGTACCATGGACTCAAGCAATCCCCAGCCTCAGCTTCCCAGGTAGCTGGGATTACAGGTGTGCACCACCACGCCCAGCTATTTTTTTGAGATGAGGTCTCGTTCCATTGCACCGAGCGGGACTCAGAACCGCTAGCCCTAGCTGCTTCATAGGCTGAAGCTTATAGGTACGCACCACCATGCCCGGTTCATACTGGTCAATTTAGAAGCCAGTCAGGATCTTCCAGTTTGGCTCCCAGTGCCCAATCCTCACCAAGCCATGTGAACTGTGGTTGTTTTCCCTGATACTTTTGCAACACTTCATACTTCCTCAAACCATTTTTACAAACAATATCTTGTTTCATCTCCAGCAGCAAAGTATGGTAGATAAGCCAGCTAGCCCTGTGGCAGACCGGGAAACAGGTTGTGGAGGCCAGCTAGCTGGTGGGCTACAGTCAGACCTCAATTTGATGCAGTCCTTCCCCCAGGGAGTAAGTGCCACACACCCAGCCCCGGGTCCCTCAGGACTGTGCACAGTGGAGAAGAGGCTTCCTAAGAGGGGATGCTCCTGCGGTTGTAAGGACAGTTCATCTGAGAAGTGCTGAATATTGTCCTTTCAGGGAAACGAATAAGAGGAGAAAGGGCTGAAGGTCAGGGGTCAAAAAGCCATGTTCTAGGCTGAGTCTGGAAGACCTGTCTCTGAAAATACCTCTGTCCAGTTCAAGGGAAACCGGCTCTTTGGCAGGGCGTCTCTGGAGCAACTGGGGAGGCCGGAGAGAACTGTCAGGAACCTAGCTGGTTTGGGCAACAGACCTAGCAAGCCACCCCTCCTGCCTTTTCTAAGTGCCTGACACCTGCCTTACTCGCCGCCTCAGCCAGAGGAACTGACTCAGCTTCTTGGGGTAGGTCTGCAGCTGTGGGGATTTAGCCTCCAGGAAAGGAATGGTGGCCCACCAGTCTTGGGGTCCCATTCTCTGGAAAGCTAACTGCAGGAAAGTCAGACCCAGGGCCCCACCCTAGCGTCACATAAGCTAGCCAATTCCTTTCACTTATGAGATGCTGGCGCCCTCTGCTGGTAGGTTAAGGAAGAGCTTGGTCCCCTCCGTGTCAGAGTAAGCCTAGTGTTAGGGGTTATTTCCTGAGCACCCACACAGGGTCAGCATCATGCCCAGTCCTGGAGACAAAGATGAAAACCGGGGGGTTGGAGAAAATGTGGGGAAAAAATGATGGAAACTGTCCCTGGCAGGAATGGTCCAAACTCGCCTGAACACTACCGCTGCACCTGAAGGGTAGGTAGGCAAAGCTCCCCTCCCCATACTCCAAGCACAGTCCCACAGCTCAGCACAGTCCCACAGCTCAGCTGAAGCCTACAGAAGAAAGGCCTGTTATCAGGGTAATGAAACTGAAATCCAAAGTAGGGATCCAGGTGCTTCCACTTGGAGAGCTCCTGCTCTCCAAGAGAGTAGAGTTACCCCGAGTAGGAGGGTTCCCTGACAGGCCTATGCCAATGCCCTAATGTACGCTTCCTGCTCCTGTCCACACACTGCCCTCAGCTGTGCCGCAGCAGGGGGAAGGGGAGTGTGTGGAGGAACCGCACCACTTCTAGGCTAGTTTATCAAGGGTCTTTGGAGAACTTTTTTTTTTTTGAGACTAGGTCTCGCTACTTTTGCCCATGGAACCGCAGGCTCTCGTTGCCCGGGGGGCCACAGACTCAAGCAATCCCCAACCTCAGCTTCCCAGGTAGCTGGGATTACAGGCGCGCACCACCACACCC
>PVHY01034245.1:0-10568 GCA_004024945.1 Uropsilus gracilis | reverse complement strand
GAGGTGGGGGTGGTGGGGGTGTGCGTGTGTGGGGATAGGGACACCCCCGCTTAAATTCCTCCTTCCTAAGGTTTCTTCCGCCTGCGCGCAGCAGCTGCTCAGATATCAAACCTTAACAACCAGGATAGAAAAGAGGTTCATTTCCAGATACGGGAAAAACAAACTGAAAGATTCCACATCCTCACAAATGTTCCAAACAGAATAGAGTCCCACTTCTGCTCCTCAAGGAGCTTCGTGGGGTTTACCTCAGTCTTAGGGCACTTCTGGTTGGAAATGCCAGGACCTTGACTCCCAATCCTGTCGCTCCAGTTGGCACCAGATGAATCCAACCAACACAGGTGGGGCTCAGATGGTCTCCCAAAGGCAGGCCTGTCCGAGTGTCACCGTGGCTCGGCTCTTCACCCGGGTCACCTCTCCTCCGCCTTCACACAGGTCTTGCTCCTCAGGAACCCAGTGCTGGGGAGGTGAGGAAGCTCCAGAGGACCCAGTTGGGTCCTTCTTCTGAGGCCCCAAACCTCCGCGCCTGATCCCAATCTCCAGGCTCTCGCTCTCACTCCACTCTCCATGCTCCTCTCCAAAATTGTATATCTCTGCACTCTACCTTCCCTCTTTTTATCCTTCTCCCTGCTTCCCATTCACCATCCCACCTTGGTGTGACACCTCCCTTTGCCCTCTGGGCCTGCCTTCGCCCTCAGGACCCTGCATTACATAATCTCAAATCTGCCCAGGTAATCCCTTTACTCTAAAAGGGGGAACTGACCTCAGGCTAGTCTTAGTCTCTGTCTTTCAGATGCAGGTGACTGCAATGCCCACATTCCTTTCTCAATGAAAGGAACTGGGTTCATCTTTGGGTCCCAGCTTCATTTCCAGTCCTTATCTGCTCATCTGACTTCCCCTGACCTAAATGAGAATATCTACAAAATTCAACCTGACTGTTTTAACTCTGCACATCATCGTATTATGGTCTGTGCCAAGGTATGACCCCTGCCACAGTGTGACCCCTACCCCACCCTTTAACCGTTTAGCTGAAGGAACCCTGCCACATTCCTCAGGGCCCTGGTGATGGGTTGCTTAATACAACAGGAGGTGTTTGTTTCTTCAGAGGATGCTGATAACATCAGTGCCCAAAGCACACTTGTGGACCATTTGAAACTGGTAACACAGGAGAGAGCAACTATTCCCAGAAGACCATTGATTACCTGCCCCTGGACTGCCTTCCCAGATGCCCTCAAGCCCCTCACTTCCTTACATTCCTTTCTTTCCCATATACCCCCCCTTCACTAGACCTTTGAGGCAATGGTCTTCTCAGAGTTTTGCCATTCTTCCCTCATGGCACCGCGTCTCTTTCGTGGAGACAACCTCGTGGCCCAGAATGGAGCTGAGTGAGAGCAACATGTCCCGGTTAGGCTGATGGGGGCTCATTTGAGATGCTTTTCCACTTGGGGTTCGGTACTATCTGTTGGGACTAGACGTTGGCTGGTCCTCACAGCTGTTTGAACCCTTTTCTTGGGGGACTGTTTCCCTGCCCAAGTGACCACCTGCAGCTACAACTGCATCTTTTATTTTCACAAAAGAACTAAATTAATCCCAACTCAAGTGCCCTGAGGGGAGGTGTCTGGAGGTGCCGAGATGATGGGAAGCATAGCCTCTTCTGGGATGGATTTTATTTTTATTTAAAAAAAATATTTTTTTGTAATTTTCATACAATATCGGTCACATTTGTATGGTTGTTGCTCTCCTCAGGTTTGGCCCTCCCTTCCATATTCTACCCCTTAATTCACACCCTACCTGCCCTTCTCCCCTTCCCCCCTCTGGCCACTTCAACTCCTCACGCTGCAAGCTGTTGGTCCATGTTTGTTTGGCCCACTGGTCTTTCCTTTTTCTGGAACTCTGTCCCTTTTCCCTGGGTGTGGACTTGCACTCCTGAATAGCAACAGACCAGGCTGCTCGGGTCTCCAGGAGTAGCTGAGGTAGACAGTCAGGCCGAGTACATCAGGACCTTGTATTCGGGCAGATACGTGGTGGCTTCTCCAGGATCCTTTCCGGTGTCTGTCCTGTGCTGCTGGTTCTGTGCTGTACAGTTTTTTTTTTTTTTTTTGAGACTACGTCTCGCTATTTTTGCCTGTGGAACCACAGGCTCTCGTTGCCCGGGGTACCACGGACTCAAGCCATCCCCAGCCTCAGCTTCTCAGGTAGTTGGGATGACAGGAGCGTGCCACCATGCCCACCTATTTTTTGGAACTAGGTCTCGCTACAGGCCCCAGGTGGGACTCGAACCGCGATCCCTAGACCCGGCCGCTTCATAGGCTGAAGCTTACAAGCACGAGCCACCATGCCCAGCCTTGCTGTACAGTTCTGATGTCTGGGTTTGGGAGCCCAACTCCCAGTCACTGGTGGTGGAAATGTTTGCTGCTATGGACAGACCTCCCCAGGTGGTAGGTCCAGCTCCTCTTCTCCTGTGTTAGCAGCTCTGCCACGGGGCCACAGCCAGTTCACTGTGGCTTTCTTTTTCCATTGACTGGTAAAGAAGGGAGCCTCACTCACGCTGCATGAAACTGTGGAACAGGTTTGGTTTTGGGGTTGACTTTGGACACCACCACCATTCAGGAGTAACCTGCTTTTTGTTGGCTCCCCTGGGGGTAGGCCCAGGATTAGGAAACTTTGGAGATGCTCTGATACCCACTCAGGTCCATGTTCCTCTGAGGCTCAGCTTGAGTTGATCTTTTCAGCAGAACAGCAAACACTCCACCAGCCGGAAGTCCGGGAGGCTGAAGAACTATGACCGATCTAGTCACGAGACCCTGTAAGAAGAGGGAAAGTGACTGCATGTTGCCACCATCACATGGGGGTGGGAGGAACTCTCACAGGCTGGAACAGGAATCCTCACTATGATCATCTAATAAACTCCTTAACGATCGCTAAGATTTTATTTCCAGGAAACAGCTGGGTGTTTGCGTAGCAGGGGCCGAGAGGATGGCTCCAGATGGCCTGGAGAAGCCCTTCTCTGGTCCTGTACCTCCCAGCTCACAGGCACCATCCTGAGTGGGGCAGGTAACTGCTTGCGGACTGAGGTCTCCAGCTGAAAGGGAGTAAGCATCCAGCTCAAGCCAGCATTGTCCTTAGACAGGCAACAGACAGACAGGACCCAAGAGACCTCTTACTAATCTAATGTTCTGGTGTCTGTGATGAGAAAGACCAGCTCAAAACAATGATACTAGAATCAGCTCAAGAAGCTATAGAAAGGCCAGCACGGTGGCTCGTGCCTGTAAGCTTCAGCCTATGAAGCAGCCGGGGCTAGGGATCGCGGTTCGAGTCCCGCCTGGGGCCCATAGCGAGACCTAGTTCCAAAAAACTAGCTGGGCGTGGTGGTGCACGCCTGTAATCCCAGCTACCTGGGAAGCTGAGCCTGGGGATTGCTTGAGTCTGTGGTTCCCCAGCAGGCAACAAGAGCCTGTGGTTCCACGGGCAAAAATAGCGAGACCTAGTCTCAAAAAAAAAAAAAAAAACAAGAAGCTATAGAAGCAGCTATAGAATATCCTAGACTAACCTGCCTGATGTCCAAGGAAGGCACCGCCTCGCTGCTTCCGGCTCCTCAGGCTTTTACTGGCTCACATGCTTGTTTCTCCAAATAAAGGTGAAAAAAAAATGGGTTCCCTCTCAAATCCTTTGTTCTTGTGAGCAGTGGTCTTTCTCTCTGCCTGCTCCTTGAGACACGGTTCCCCAAATCCCCTCTCGAGTCACTGACCTGGTTCCCTTGCAGTGTCTCCCCCTTAGCTTTCATGCTCCCTCTCAGCCATCCCCCTGTTCTATGTCAAGCGCCGACTCAGAGCACAGACCAATCAAGAAACACATGCATGTGGACGCGCGTTTTGATAGCAGCGTTGCAAGGACCACACCCCGTGGAGCTCAGCCTCCTTCTACCTACTCCATCACTCTACCCCGGCAGCTCAGACCTCTGCTTCGACTCCCACTCCCAGGAAGCAGGGTGCAGAGGCAGGCCCAGGGTGCAGCCAGCTTGGCCGTGGCTATGGACAGCGACTGTCCATCTTCACCTCCAGGCCAGGAGCAGCTGAGTAACCTTTGACTCACATCTGCCTTATCTCCTATTGCCCAATCTTGCCTGGTCTTCATTAAAAATGTCCCTGATTCCTTGCACATTTCTCCAGAGAGCAGGAAGCTTAGCTGCTGTGCTTATGCTGAGAGGCTCCTTACGAGGGCCAGGAAACACAGCTGTCTAACAAGCGGCTCCCCAAGGACAGACAGGCCTGGAGCCCCAGAACCTGGGCTAGGGCCACTTGGGCTGAGCCCTGCAGGCCGGGGGTGGTAGGAGTTGACCAGGTCAGTTGTTGGAAGACTCATGTTTCGAGCAGAAGAAGCAGAGAGGAATCTTGACTGGGGGGCGCTAGGAGATGGGCACTAGCGGGAGAAGCCGGCTGAGGAGCTGGGCTCCCTCCTTAGGATGGTTTCAGCTTGGGCAGCATTGGCACACTGAGGCCTGAGGGCCCTCAGCGAGGCCTGTGCGAGGAAACTGAAGTGGGCCCGGAAGGAGGGGCAGGGGGTTCTTGGGGAGGGGACGGTAATGCATGTGGCTTGTTCCTAGGAGGAACATAATGGAAGCAGAAAGGATGGTGGGAGGTGAGGAGACGAGGACTGGGCTTTGGAGGGCGCGGTGCCCTCACCGTGGGGAGGTCCGGGACCGGACAGTCAGCTCCTCCCAGTCCTGCTGCACCAGAGCACCTCTACTTTGCTCTCCCAGGCGCCACCACGAAAGCCTTCGACCCTCTTCTCTGCTGTCTCCTGCCTCTCAGAATGCTGCCCCAATGGACATCCAACCCCAGAGAACCCTCCAGGAGTGGCCGTACCCCCTCCAGGCTCCAGGCTCAGTGTATTTAATAAACTCACCAAGCTTTTCAGTCAGTCCCTGTGGGGTCAGTCCCTGTGGGGTCAGTCCCTGTGGGGTCAGTGTGACCCTGTGGGGTCAGTGACCCTCCCCAGAGGGCCAGGGAGTTTTCAGTCTTGTCCCAGAGCCGGGGAAGCAGGTCCCCGGCCTGAGGCCTTCAGAGAAGCCACACCCAGCTTGCCCTCCTTGCTCCTGTCTCCATCTCACCTACATGGGTGTCCCCCCTCCTCCGACTCTGGAAGCCTCGTGGATGCTGGGGATATGACACGCGATAGCCTCAGGGCTGTGTGCTGAGCCAGGCCCTAGCCCTGTCTTAATTGAAACCTTCTAATAACCCTACGACAACTCGTAGGGTTTTCCAGGTAAGGAAACTAAGGCACCGAAGAAGGTAGTCAAGTGACTAAGCTCACACCCGAGGAGGAGATCCAATGCAAAGCCGAACAAGAGCCCCGCGCCTTCCAGAATGCTCCCCGCCATGGTCTGCTCTCACGAGACAAGTGTCTCCTTCCTAGCATCAGGATGTCCTTTACAATCCCAAATCTTAAACACACGCCTCCTGATTTTGCTCCCATGAGTGCTCACACCTCCTTCCGTCCACCTGCTTACTTCAGCAGCCAGCCCCTCCTCTCCCCCCTCCTGTGGGCAATGGTACCCCTAAATTCTCACTAGACACCTCCTCTGGGCTCCCCTGGACCCTTCTCCTTCATTCTTATACACAGCTGTGAGAACAAGCACTAACCCTGAAGTGGAATCTGCCCGGACTGTTCCTTCACTGAAAACCCTTCCTGGCTCCTCGCCTGAGGGACAAGATCCACACCCCCGGGTGGAGTCCGAAGTCCCTCCAGGGGCATGCTTGCCTCCTCGGTGTCCCTGGTCCTGCCCTACCTCCGCAGGTCCCTCTGTCAGCGTTTCCTGAGGCAGGGCCTCTGCCACCGGGGCCCTGATAAAGCATCCCAGAGTCAGCAGGCTTGGCGGCTGCAGCTCTCCCAGTGCCCGGCCGCCAGCCTCCAGCATCTTCTTGACAGTGTCTTTCATCCTAAGGATCCTTTCTCCTTGCTCCTTGTGGTGAAAACACCCTGCTTCTTTCGTAAACGGTGATGAGAGGAAACGACGACTTTCTCTCAGGGATGTGTCCTCACTGGGCAAACGGAAAATTGCTCGTGACTCTTGTCAGAGTGCGTTTTGTCCTGACAGCAACGCGGTTCGCCCTGTAGGTGTGTCAAGCGGCTCCTGGTCAGGCCTGGCTCCTCCCTGCTGTTCAATGTCCACCTTGGAATGTCCCTCCACATGCCATGGAATGTCCCTCCACCTTCCGAGCTCACCCCGAGGCCTGACTGCCCTTTCCTCCCACAAAGCACATCCTGCCAGGTGGGATGGCCACCACAGGACCTGTCTTCCATGGGGTGTTGGGAGCTGGGCCCCATATCTGCATTTCCAGGGTCCAGCTCAGCCCACGCACCAGGCAGGTATGCAAAAGACCTCCTTAGAACCAAGAAGCCCAGGCCTCCCTGGTTTCCCCTGGCCTCTGTCAGGCCAAGGCTGGTCAGCTTCCTCGGGGCTCCAGGGCCCCGCTGGGTGCCAGCGACCTACCCCAAACCCCAAGCTTTGAGCTGGGGGATCTGGGGGCTACAATGGGACTGAAGTGCTTCTGGAGACCTGTGGGTTTATGTGGAGTGTGTATCTCGTTTGCTGTCCCCTCAGGACGGTCAGGAAGTGGAGCGACACCACCGCGGTCTGAGGTGCTGAGCTGTCATCAGCCTCCAGAAGCCCGGGGCTCATGTCAGACAGGAAGCCAGCTGGAGGGGACGGGAGACAGAAATGGCAAGAGAAGGCCAGGGAGAGGCAAACAAGATGCGGAGACGGAAACCTGGGGACCCACAGAGACTGGGGTGGCAGATAGGTGCCACTGCAGTGGTGGTGGTGGGGGCCGGAGTTGAGGGTCCAGACAGCTGCTCACAGGTCCGGGAGGCTCCTCTGCAAGCCTTTAATTCAGTCTTCACCATGGGATGAGAGGCAAATTCATCTTTGGGGCTCCCCCTCACTGCTAGATGTCAAGGGCCCGGAGAGGCCCTCTTGTAGGCACCAGGACTCCGAGGGGGCCTCCAGCCCCAGCAGCACCCTGCTCCTGCTCAGCCTCCCTGGCCCCAAGGGCCCTTCATAAGCAAACTCCCTGCCAGGCATCAAAGGTGGGTCAGGGGAGGGGGTCTCGGCTTTTGGAGAAGAGGAAGACTGGTGTTCAGAGCCTTGTCCCTGCAGCCCTGCTCTTGCCCCTTGCCTGTCAAGGGCCCTCGCCGCACAGCAGGTCGTGGGCTGTTGGCAGGAGTGACTTATCACAGTTCTGGGTTGCAGCTCTGCTTTCCAACAGCGTGAAGCCCTGAACCTATGAACCAGTCCTTTGGGGACATTTTCTGGGCCCCAGAGCTTTGGGGTGAGGCCTTGGGCCAAGCCTTGCTGATTGAGCTGCCTGTTGCTTTATTAGCTGGAGGCCCGAGTCAGCCCTGTGGGAGGACAAGCCTGAGACCCAGGCTCAGCCTCTACGGGGTGGAGCAGCTGAGGGGTGTGATTCTCCAGAGCACCAGCCCCCCTCTTAGAGTCGCCCACTGGCTGGGAGGGACCAGAGGTCCATGGCCTCTGGGGCGAGGGAGCATCTGGACTCAGGTCAAGGTGCCTCAACAAGGATCAAGCACGCAAGGGTGGAGGTGGTGACCAAGCCAGGGGAGGCAGAAGAAGACACAGAGACAGCAGAGCACAGGGCTCAGGGGACTTTCTGACCAGGGCAAGGTGCTGTGGACGTGCAGGGACCACAGGGAAGTCTCGCAAAAGTGATGGTGCCACTGAAACTTCCCCTTCTTTCCATTCTGGGTTTAGCTGATGTCCTGGTCCCGGGGGTGGGGTTCCCCACAAATCTTGGGCAACACTGCCGTGCCTTTATCCACCTCCCACTCAGGCATCCTCAGGCTAGGCCTTGGTTACCCTGCACTTCTGGGTTAGAGTGGCCACCTCAGTGTCATTGATGGGGGGAGCTTGGCTGAGAATGGGGGGTATGTGTGTGTGTGTGATGGGGGAGCTTGGCTGAGAATGGGGTGTGTGTGTGCGATGAGGGGAGCTTGGTTGAGAATGGTGTGTGTGTGTGTGTGATAGGGGGAGCTTGGCTGAGAATGGGATGTGTGTGTGTGTGTGTGTGTGTATGTGTGTAGGTGGGAGTCAGAGTTGGAAGACCTTTAGAAGCCAAGATGAGAACTTGGAGCTATCACAGGCTTTGAACAAAGTGCAAGAACCCCAGCCCTGCAGTTTATGGCTGATTTGTGGGAAAGATTAGATGGTTGTCTTTATCAGCAGCTCCTCCCCTCCCTCTGTAGCTCTGCTGACACCATCCAAGGTTCTGGTCCCCTCACCCTAGATCTGACACCCTAGCTCCTCTGAGGACCTTTCCACGACATCCCTAGCATTTACATAACAGGTCATCAAAGTTTGTTGATCGACTGACTAACTGACTCAGGGAGAGAAACGGGGATAGGGATTGAGGACACAAAGTTCCTCACGACTTTCTCATGATTTAGCAGCGCTGGGACTGGGTTCTGATAGCTGCTCAGACTGTACCACCACTGGCAGGGCAAACCTTTGGGGAGCCCGGTGGTGCCCTCCTGCTGTGCAGTGCCTCATGAACGTGGTCAACATGGCTCTAGCTACAGGCCTATGAGCATGTCTTTGACCTCAGGAGTGCCCGGTAGGATGCCAGCTACATACCTCACATCTTCAACCTCTGCTCCCTATAATTAACTGCTACATTCCAGCTTTCCTCTTTGAATGCGGCTCATTTCTCCGCTGTCACTGTCAGGGCAGGGCAGGTGATGGCTAAACACATTCCTGCTGCATGGTCTTTGCCCTGTCTTCCTCTACCTTGGGCTGGAATTACCTTCTCTGGATCTTAGTGTGGCCTGTTCTCCACCCCTCATCTTACCTTCCTAGGCGCCCTTCATCACCTCCATAACACGCCATCTGCTCCATGCCCCTCAGCACACTTGGAGCTACACCAAATAGGTTTGTGTGTGTACATTGTGGGTACCGAAGTCCCCCCACTCTTGGTTCTGCTTCCTGCAGGTTACTCATGAGCTGATGCTGCAGCTAAGAGCTGCCTGCAATAAGGTCCTCTAAAATCTGGGGGTAGAGAGACCACAGTCACACAACTGCTGTCATATATGGTCATGCCTGTCTTATTAACTTATTCATTAATATTGCTCATCTCTTACTGTGCCCAATTTCAGAATCACACTTGATAATAGGTGGGAATGTGGATGAAAAAACACAACGCACATATCCTCAGTGCTATCTGAGGTTGGAGGCCTCCAGTGGGATTCTGGGAAGGCACCACCCCCCCCCAGCAGATTGGGGGAGGGCGAAAGACTGAATATGTTAGTTCATGTTTAAGGTTTCTATCCCCCACTCCACGTGATTTAAGAGAAAGCAGTGTGTAAATATACCACATCTTTTTCAAACATGTCATTCGCAGCAACATGAATGGAGCTAGAAGGAATCATGTTAGTGGAAATAAGCCAGAAAGAAAAAGAGAAATACGGGATGCTCTCACTTATATGAGGGCTACAGGGAAAACAAACAAAGAAACGAACAAGAAAAATTTGAAACTGCCAATAGAACTGAAGCATAGAGCAAGAGAGGGGAAGGAGGGTAAAATCGGGGGGGGGGAGGGGCACAAGAGATTAAGCTATTTCATGGGTGATAAGGTGGTGGTGTTAGGCCGCTGTGGCCCCCAGTACTGGTGGTGATGCATTAAATAGCTGGTGTTCATTGGTGGGTGGAGACTTGGAGAAGGGAAGTAAAGCCTTCTCAAAAGGAGAAGAAAGGATAAAAGGATTAGGGAGGGAACAGAGAAAATGACAGGGAAAGAGACAGAACATGGGAGAAGAGAACAGAGGAGAACGGAGAAGACAGAATGGAGAAGGAAGGTATAGAGAGGAGCAGCAGAGAGGCTGGAGGCCTCAGAACAGCCACTGCCATAGGAAGCCAAGCTGTGAGCTTCCCTACCCAGTCAGGGCTGGTGAGGAGCCCGGAGAAGCTGCTGGAAAAACTTGTGAGCTGTGTGAGCTGGCTTGGAAACGTGGCACTTAAAAACTTGGTTTAATTTTGAAACTGCAAAGTTTGGAAGTCTTCTGGAGAACTGAAGAGAGCTTGCTGTGTCTTCTGGAGAAGTGAAGAGAGTTTGCTGTGTTGCCATTTTCAACATGAGACCTCTGAAGTGTCTGGTGTGTTGCTGTATCAGTGACTTTTGCTGATGCCGGGCTACTTTGGAGTTGGAGCCGAAAGAATAGCAGAGCTGTGCCTTTTGGAGATTTGATGACGCCATCCTGGTTTTCCTCGTTGTATTTGAATTTCCTGCTTTCGGAGAAGAATCCACGACGCCATCTTAGCTTCTTCTGGCTTGCAGTGAGTGGAGCTGTGTCTCTGAAGAAGGAGTGGTGGTGCTATCTTAACTCCTTCATCTGGTTTAAGGTGGGGCAGCCACCATTTTGTGGACGCACATGGTTGTTGCAGCCATGTGCACTTTGGACTAGAACTTGGACTGTGTGGTAAGATTACCAAAGGGGTTCCCTTGTACCCCTCAGTGACTCCTGTCTAATTTGTCTTTCAATACGTACAGTTGTTTTGTTTT
>PVHY01034244.1:0-10560 GCA_004024945.1 Uropsilus gracilis | reverse complement strand
GATGTTCTGCCTGGGCAACCTCAAACTCACTTCTACTTGCTGATGTTCCTGCCTGGACAACCTCATGCTCACTCCTACCCGCTAATGTGCCTGCCTGGACAGCCTCGCACTCACTTCTACTCATGGATGTGTCTGCCTGGACAACCTCATGCTCACTCCTACTCACTGATGTTCCTGCCTGGACAACCTCACACTCACTTCTACTCATGGATGTGTCTGCCTGGACAACCTCGCACCCACTCCTACCTGCTAATGTGCCTGCCTGGACAGTCTCATACTCACTCCTTTCTGCTGATGTTCCTGCCTGGACAACCTCGCACCCCAACTCACTGATGTACCCACCTGAACAAGCTTGCATGCACTGCTACCCACTAATGCGCCTGCCGGAACAACCTCACACCCACTTCTATTCACGGATGTGTCTGCCTGGACAACCTCGCACTCACTCCTACTCATGGATGTGTCAGCCTGGACAACCTCACACTCACTCCAACTTGCTGATGTTCCTGCCTGGGCAACCTCACACTCACTTCTGCCTCCTGCCCTGGGTGCTCCCTATGTGCCATGGCCCAGGATGCAGGGGTTGTAGGGAACGGGGAGCATCAGATGGACAGATACTTAAGGTTCCTCCCTCTTGGGACAAATGTCTTGGAAGCATGTCCAACACTGACTCCCAGAGGGATGGGGTGCTGGCCTTCCAGCCCCCTTACCACATGCGATACACAAGGAAAGTCCATGTGCTCGTCGATGGCCAGCGTATATGGACTTCAGCCTCCGTCCCTGGCTCCCACAAGGCCCGGGGCTCCAGGCCGAGTATTCTAATTATTTCTTGTTCTGTGAGGGAGGTGCCTTTGGGGGTGCACCCAAGGGTGGGCATAGCAAGGAGGGCACAGGGCTGGGAGGGGGTCACCGATGGGAGAGACAGGGAACCTCAGAGGGACCCAGATAGGGGCTTGTAGCGCCCAGCAGCTCCCCTATTCCGAGATTTAGGAGACTTTCTTTGCAATGATAATTACAGTAATTACCCTTTTTAGTAACAACTGAGAGTCAGGAATTTACATCTAGGACGAGGAGGTCTCGGGGGTCACCTGACTCTCCCTCCTTCATCAGCCTCTCCTGTCCCCCCCCCGTTTCCCCACTCTGGGTGTCAGAACCCCAACCAGGGAGTCCTGGCTGGGCACCTAATGAGCGCCTGCTCAGTTCCTGGCACCTTCCGAAGGGCGGGGTTTCAGCTGTGGGCTGTGTTGCTCGCCTGGGCACTCTCAGAGCTGGTCCCACTCATGTCCATCCCCGCCGCGTTCAGTGCCACCTCGTTGGGAGCTGAAACCTGCCTGGAATGGTGGAGGATTCTGACAGTCCAGGATCCAGCCAAGACTGTCAGTCAGGGCTTGTGAGACGTGGGCCGGGGCTCTGTTCCTGTACCCCACAGGCCTGTGAGACGTGGGCCGGGGCTCTGTTCCTGTACCCCACAGGCCGAGAGGGATTCCTGGCCACAGGGGTCTGCGTGTCTTGGCATTTCCATTCATTCACTTGTGAGTCAGTAAACATTGACCCAGCAGAGTGCAAACTGGTCCAGCCACATGGGAAGCTGTGAGGGGGACCCTCAAGCTACTGAACCCTCAAGCTCCCATTCCACCCAGCAATCCCACTGCTGGAATCTACCCAAAGAACATGAAAGCAAAGGTGTCACTCGAAAGGACACCTGTACCCAGATGTTTACTGCAGTACTATTTACAATGGCCAAGATACGGAAACAACCCAAATGCCTACAAACGGATGAATGGAAAGAAAGCTCTGGTCTGTGCGCACAATGGAATATTACTCAGCCATCAAAAGGGACAAACTTAAGTCATTCCCAGCAACATGGATGGAGCTGGAAGGAATCATGTTAGCGGAAATAGGCCAAAAAGAAAAAGAGATGGAATATTACTCAGCCATCAAAAAGGACAAGCTTAAGTCATTCCCAGCAACATGGATGGAGCTGGAAGGATTCATGTTAGCGGAAATAGGCCAGAAAGAAAAAGAGAAATGCAGGGTAATCTCACTTATAGGAGAGATAGAGAGAGAACAAACTAACAAATGATTAAGAAAAATTTAAAGCTGTCGATAGAACTGAAGCACAGAGCAAGAGAGGGGGAGGAGGGAAAATCGGGGGAGGGGAGGGGTGCAAGAGATTAAGATGGTTCATGGGTGATATGGTGGTGGGAAAAACTCAGGGTAGACAGTGATGTAAAATATTTATATATGTGCAATCATTAAAAAATAGAAAATTAAATTTAAATTAATTAAAAATTAATAAAGCCATTTACCCACCTACTACTCTGCTCCAGGCCATGTCTGACATGGGCAGCCTCTTCTTTCCAGACAACTAGACAACTGTCTTCACGTAGGAACTTAGGTCCAGCAGAAAGACTGGGTCTGGCTTTTCCAGAGAAGCTCATTATCAAGGTTTTTGTCCTCTTGTAAAATTGAAGCAACAATTTAAAAAACTGTAAAACCAGTGTCTGGGTCAAACAAAACACATCTTTAGCTTGTATTTCCCATGGAGTCACCTTCTTGTCGCTTCTGTTCACACAGTCTGATCTCAAGGACCCAGCTCTCTGCTTCTCAACCCACCAGTCTTGCTACAGCTGGAATCCACGCACACACACGATGCCCCCCCCCCCATCCTATGTCGGCTGTGGTTTCAGATGTGTGTTTAAACCTTGCTGGCCTCCTTGGGGAGGCCCACCTCCCCAGCCTCACACCCACCCTCCATCAAGCTGGTCTGACCTTCTTTTACAAAGGTCTTCAAACAGCCCTGCTCCATCTACCACAGGACCTTTGCACTGGCTCTTTCCCCTTCCTGGAACAATGCACTTGCACGTCTTCAACACAACACGAAGGTTATTTTCTCAGAGGATCACCACTGTCCTGGTGATTCTGGATCAGATCCAGTTTCTCTAATTGATCCTCTTGGTCTCTGCGTTTTGTTTCTTCACAGCATCGTGGGAGCCATGAAAATGCACATCCGAGATCTCTTAGGAAAGGATAACCAGCCACAATATCCTGCCATATCCTGAACCCACGGCCCCCTCCTGCTACAGTCGCCCTCCCCACGGGCTGCTCCCACCGTGTGACTGGACACAGCAGGTCCACTCTTGAGACCGTGCGGTCCTTCTCAGGGCAGCCTTGGCCGTGGTGGCACTTCCTTCCGACCACACTGCACCCTGATACCACCCGTCCTGTCCCTTCCACCTCACCATGGATGGATGCGCCAGTCTTCCAGTCTTCCCCTCACTGTCATGCACCAAGAAACGTCTCGCAAACTTAGCCCTGTCTTAGCACCTGCTTCTTGGAAGAACGGAACCAAAACAAGCCATCCATTCCGATGGCGAATGTACTTTTTATAGAGCAATGTTGTGACAAATGTTGACCTCGCAGGCTAGACGAGGAGGCAGGTGCCAGCTCAGGACCAAGTTTCTCTTTGGCTGACCGTGCAAGCCTCCCCCTGGCGCACAGTGGGTGGTCAGTACACACCTGCTTATGTAGCAGATGAAGGACATGCTGAAATCGAAGGTGCCGCTTCTCCAACGACAGGCTGGACTGATCCACACTGAGATTGGGGAGGGTTTCCTGGAAAATAACATAAATTAATGTAAGACAAAACAGTCAGTCCAAGCAGCGATGCAGGGGCTTAACTCTGGATCCTGTTTCTTGGATAAGCCTCTGATTTCTCCTTTCTTCAGCTAAGCTAGTTGGGGAAAGGAAAACGCGTTGAGGAGGCAGAAGCGTCCATTCCAGTACTGTGTGAGGCTGACACGTTGAGAAGTGGGGTGCAGGGGTGGGAGAAAAGCAACTGACAAGGAGTTTTGAGACCCGGCTAGCTTGAAATCGATAATGCCTTTTGATTCAGGACCTGGGAGCCAACTTCCTCCTTCTTCAGATCTCGGTATGGCCTTCTACACCACGAGAGGGGTGTCCTGGAGACTTTGAGAAACTTCTAGCTTGGACAGCCCTGGTTCCGAGTGGAGTGGGCAGAGGTCAGAGAGGAGAGGAGTGTCCGCTTGCCCCCTTGCTCTAAACCCCACCCCACCACGGTGCTGCTGCGGGAGAGACCAGCTCCTCCTGCCTGGACGCATCAATGGAAGCCTGAGTGGAGAAGACCCTCTCTTTCCCTGGGTACACGGAGTTTCAGGATTCCAATCTGTGTCAGCAGAGCGGGCAGGAAGCCACTGTTTGCTTTGAGGGAGCGGCTGCCTGATGTGCCTGTGTAAACAGCCATTTGCCCAGGTATCAGCAGGCGCAACGGACAGAGAACACACATTTATTCCTTTCCTCCTGTACTGATCCAGAAATCCCAGCTTGCCCTCTGCATTTTCCCAGGTACGGTTGGAGTAGGAACCTGGCTGGGTCTTTTCTGATCTGGCCTGGGGTTGAGCAAATTCTCACCCTCCTGCCCACACTGGCACCCCAAGTCACCGCCGACCCCCCCCCCCTCCGCCAGTGAAACTTTCTGGGGAATAGCACCATCTGAAGTTATCTTAGGACTGAATTATTTTGTGCCTGCTTGCTCTCTGCAGGCCACTCCTTGCACGTCATATCTCCTGCTAATATTTACTCACTATGTGCTTCCAGTTAACCCCTCCTTCTTAACTAAAACACATGTGTTTCAAATGCACATTGATGGAAAACCCTATGCCTCTGCATTGGACGAAATTCTCCATCATGATAAAGACCCGAGTACCAACGGAAAGGTGGGTGGGGCGCTCTTTCAAGATATTTTTCCTCTGTAACACCAGGCATTTGATTAGACACATTTGCACACGCCATTTTGATAAAGGTCCATAGGCCTCTCACCAGACTCCCAGCAGAGCTCGTGGCAGTTGGTCAATGTACAAAGCTGTGCTTTTCTTGGCGGAAAGTTGGACAGTGTTAGGTTAGCATGAAAGACCTGGTAACACCCACTGGAGATGTTCTGTGAGAGCACTAGCAAGACTAAAAGGGAGGAGAAAAGAGGAGGCTGTTTTCTATGTAATTTAGTGTCTACGATTTTAAAAATCTCAGGAGTCTTGATTAGAGAATTTAGTCAGTTTACATTTAAGATGATGATTGATGCTTAAGTAGTTTCTTACCATTTTGTCAATTGTTCTGTGTTTCTTCCCTTTTTCTTTTTCTTTTTTCTTTTCCTTTTAGGTTTGGTGACTTTCTTTAGTGATCTGTTTAAGTTTCTTCCCTTTTTCTTTTTCTTTTTTCTTTTCCTTTAAGGTTTGGTGACTTTCTTTAGTGATCTGTTTAAGTTCCCGCTTCTGCATTTGCTATGTATGTTTTTGTTTTGTGTTTACTGTGAAGCTCAGATACAACTCTTGGGAGGATGATGTTCTGGTTTGAATTGATAGCTTACACTTGAACAAACTAAAACTATGTTTTTGCTACCACACGTTTTACAGTTTTGGTGTCTCATTTTGCATCTACATCTTATGTGTATCCCATAACTAATTAATGTGAAATTAGTTAATTTTACTATTTTTGTCTTTTAATTATTGTGCTTCCTTTATAAGTGATTGATCCAGCACTTTTATTCATAGGTATATCTACATATCTTTATGTGTGTGTATATATATGTATATATGCATAACTTTCCTAGTGTTTATTTCCCTTATGTGTGACTTTCTGATGTTAGATATAACTATTTTTCAAGAAATGGACTTTAAATGTCCTTTCAAACTGTCCTTCTATCCTTTTTGCTATGCATTGAGCTTTCTCCTTCCATGTAAGTGATTTCCTAGGTAGCTATAGATATACTTTATATGTGAGAGGAGGTACTTGCAATGGCACCAGCTTCTAATGTGTCTATCATGTCCTCTTCATAAATCTTCACCTATTCCAAGATCAGGCAGATATTATCCTATATTATGTTCTGGAATTGTTTACTTTTCTCACGTATGTCTACAATCCACTTCGAGTGTAGCAAGTGGGGTATGAATTGAGATTCGATTTTATTTTCCATATGGGTTTTTAAGGAGTTGGGGCTTTTCCAAGAGGATCATAATCCCACTGCTTTGGAAGGTCATCTTTTGCAAAAAAAAAATGCTTCCGTTTCTGTTTGTTTTTTGATAGTATTATGACAAGGTATGAGGTATTGATTTCTCATATTTGCCTTGCTTGAAGTTCAAAGTCTTGACCAGCGTCACCATCTCCCAGTAAGTTGCCAAAGTGGCTGAGCTAGTAGTGTGGAGAAGAGGCTCTTACAAGTGTTCTCCAGCCTTCTTAGGAAACACAGACTTGTTCTTTTGTCCACACACAGGTGAATCTCCAAGAATGGTGCCACTGTACATGTCAAGGGGGTGGGCACTCATAAGAAGAGTCTTGGGTTCCCTCAGCAAAATCAGAAGTGTCTCTCATGTTCCCCAGCCTGTGGTTGGCATTGCTACAGACACATGTGTAATGGGTGACATTCTTGCCAAGAGAGTCCATGTTTGCAGCGTCTATGAAGCATCTAAGAACCGAGATGATTTCCTGAACCACATGAAAGAAAATGACCAGGAGACCATGGCCAACGGCGGGGAGATGGTCTCCCAAAGCCAGATGCCAGAGCTACAAGGCCAAGAAACAGCACTCAGGGACAAACATCGGCATGAATGGAAGAGACAGCCAATAAGAACAGGAGACACTGAAACCAGAGATCAGAAGGGTCCTGAGAAAAAGAAACCATCTCCTCCACCACAGGAAACACCACAACAAAGAAGCTGGGAGAGCAATTCCACACACCAGGCTGGAAGGAGGTTTTCCAACATGCTCAGAAAGGCCACCTGCCCCAGTGTTATTCCTGGAGATCTGATCAGCCTGATCTGCAGTCCCTTGGGAACGTGGGCCTTCACCCAGGAGGACGATGCTTCAGAAAAGAACATATAGAGACCAATGGGCCAATCATTGACCAACAACTGACAATGAGAAAGGAACTGGAGTGACCAGAGGGGCGACCAGGAGAAGGTTAGTGGGGAGGACTATGCCTACAAGCACGAGCTATGTACGCCAACAATAAGAAAAAAAAATAAGAAAAGCAAGGCTATAGTTCCACCACAACCACAACAATAGGAAAGAAAAAAAAGGGAGAAAGAAGGAAGGAAGGAAGGAAGGAAGGAAGGAAAACAAAATGATCAGGAGGAAAAGGAAGCCAAAGAGGAAGGCAGAACTCATGATCCACTGAAGCGCCAGCCTATTCCACCCAGAGACACTGTCTGTATGAGAACCAGGGAGAGCTGTGAGCTGCTGTGAAAAATAATAAAGGGTGTGACAAATAACAAAAACCCTCTGGACTATACAAAAATTCAAAGTCCATTTTGAACCAGTCAATTGAAATCTTAATTATTTTGAAAAAAAAGTTAGTCATGATTTCAGCAGGTATTATGTTCTCCCCCATTCTCTCTTCCTTCTTCCTCTGAGACTCCAATGACATATCCTTTCTAAGATACCGTGTCAATCTATCTGCTGGTCTCGTCACTACATTCATCTTCTTTCCCTTTCTCTTTGCTTTAGCTCAGCTATTTTCTCAGATAGCTCCCAGTTCACTAACTCTTCTTCTGTGGCTAATCTACTGGAAAATCCATCTGAGTTATTAATTTCAGTTATTTTATTTTTCAATTATGAACTTTCCATTTCATTTTTCGTAGTTTCCATTTTTTCCTGTTGAAATTCTCCAGATTATAACACTGTGTTAGTCTTCAGCCCCTCTCTCCAATTCTTCTATCCTCAGACTCTCAACCTCTGAGAAAATCCCCTCAAATCCCCTCCAGGTACCCCATCGAGCTGTGTGTTGGGGAAGACGAGTTACTGGAGCTAAGAGTGGGAGTGTTTCTGATGCTGATAACCGCTTTTCTCATGGGTGTAGATCCCCGTTCCTGTTTTGTGCTCTTTAAATAAATTTCTTTTTTGAAATAAAACAAAGAAAATAATATCACACGCTAAGATAATAATCGTGGTTATTTTAAAGTCTGTGTCTAATGACTTCAACATCTGATACTCCTCGAAGATGCTCCTATTATTGATTTCTCTAGTGCTGTGGTTTTATTTCCAAAAATGGCCAATAGTTTAAAATTTAGTAACAGATGGTCTATAGTTAAAAATGAAGATAGTTGGAGATTCTGAGTAACCTAATTTTCTGGGTGACTCTGGGCAACGTTATTTTCTTACAAAGAAGATTATCTTTTACTTCTAAGTAAAAACTATGAGATTTTGGGCATTTTGAAAATGAACTTAATCTTGGGAGGGTGGCTTCATTGCTGGTCTATCTCTGTCTCTCTCTCTTCCCTCTATAGCTCTGATGCCAGCTGGAAATCTGGGTTTATTTTCATGGACCCCTTTACTTAGTGGGTTCTGAACCCCACTTCCCGCTCAGTACGATAATGAAATTGGGCCAAACCAGAGGTCCGTTTCACCCGTGGTAGCAGCTGCCACTCAAATGCAGTTGTCAAACAACAGAATTTACTTAAAAAGGGAATATTAACAGGGTAAATGAAAAGTCCTTGAAGCCACAAGTGGCCAGTTATCTGACCCCAGTCACCATTCTCAGTCCCAAAGACATGTCCAAGATGGTGCCCTGTGCTCCTCCACACCTGAGGCAGGCACTCTGCAAAGTCCAGTCTTCCTCCAGCATCTTCTCTTAGCTTCTTCTCTCTCCAGTGTTCCAAGCTGCTCCACTTTTCCAAGGCTCTTCAAACTTCTTCCACAATTGCTGATGCACAAATCAGCTTTCCCCATCCCTGGCATCTCCAGGGACCAGCTCACCATGCTGCCTTGCTGTGGCACCACACTCTCCACACTGGCTACTCTTCTGCAGGCCACCATGACTCCTTGCCACCTCCAACTCACTCTTCAAGGGGCTTCTGTCCAGCCTGGTCACTCGGGCTACTCTTTGCCCATCTGCCATTCTCATCTCTCTGTCTCTCTAGTGTCTTCTTGTTTGCTTTTATCTCTCCCCCCCCCAAATCCATACACCCTCTTGGTGATAATTTTCTCTTCCCCACCTGGGATTTACAACAAAGTAAAAGTCCCCTTGTCCTGTTTAGGCCCCTTTTCCTCTGTGTTGTTCAGACACAGCTAATGGCATCAATGCCTAAATTTCAATATTGCCCATATTGGGCTCCAGGCTAAGAGACTAATGTTAGCATGTGATTAATTAGGTAGGCCTGCTTTCTTGAAAGGAGAAGACACAGGCCCTATTGGATGCCACCATTTGTACAGGGGCTTCATTGGAAAATTCCCTTCACTCTTTGACAAATGAGTTCTGAAATTCACATTTAAAAGTTAATATTTATTGGAGCTAATTTTCATCTTATTTATTCTATCCAGGTTTCTAGTCTATTATCATCGTTCTGAGTCTGAATTTTGTCTCCAATTATATTAACTAATGTTCCCATTATTTTGTCAACTGAAAATTCAATAGGCATGTCTTCTTTGTCCTAATCTAAGTTATTCATTAAAATGTTGGAAAAAAAAAGTCAGAGAGATTTTATTAAAGACTGTTCTGCAGGTTGTCAATAATAAATCAACACCTTTTGTGTATGATCATTCGCTCTGCTTCAGATCCACCTGATGGCATAAAGGCATCCATCTTTCCCCACACCACAACAGCTGTCAAATATTTTCTCCGCCAAAGTCTTTTCCTTTGTGAACTCTTTCTTAGACTCTGAGTGCCAGTCCTTATGCACAGGGTGAGCATAACTGGATCGACCATTTATTTTTTTCATAGAGGATTTAGAGAAGAGTTCATCACAGGGTAGATCTTAAAGGTCTCAGCATTAGAAAATATGTTCACAAATTTACTATGATAATCATTTGCCAATCTATGCAGATAGCGAACGAATATGTTGCATTCCTAAAATGTTACATGTTGCTGATATTCCAAAAATAGGGAAAATAAAATAAGAAGGAGGTGGGTCTGAAGAGCCAGTGGGAGGGTCTTAAGGACTGATGGAATGGTCTTAAGCACCATGGAATGCTCCTGGTGGGCCTGGCACAAATAAGGGAGAGGAGGCTGAGTCGCAGGGAGAAAGACAACCAAGATAGACACACTGGGCAGACATGTCACTTCCAGGCCAGAAAAAGGAGGAAAGATGAGAGAGTTGTCCTTAGGCATTTCAAACTTGATAGCTGGGGCTTTGATTCTGTGGGTTTTTTGTTTATTTGATAATTAAAAATAAATACATTTTGTTTATTTGATAATAAAAAATAAATAATAAATTCTTGGCTTGGGCAAGTGTCATGGGTTGAACCATGTTTTCTCCCCTGGGGTTTCCTGTACTGGAGCCCTACCTCTCAAGACAGCAGGATGGAACTGCAGTTGGAGATAGGAACTTGAAAGAGGAGCGGGAGTTAAAATGTCCTCAGGACAGCTCCCACCCCACCCTTTCAGAAACAAGACCTGTGGCTTCTAAGAGATTAAGGATGTGCTAGGACAGGGGGCAACAGGAAGAGGCAACAGAGTTCCCATCTAGGGACCAAGGAGAGAGGTCTCCAGAGGAACCAAACCTGTGACTTGCAGCTCCCAGACCATTCGAAAACCAATGTCAGCTCTTTAGA
>PVHY01034243.1:0-10565 GCA_004024945.1 Uropsilus gracilis | reverse complement strand
CCACCATTCCCCCCTTTTCCTCCCTGCCCAAAGTTGTGTGCTTCAGTTTGGTGCTTAGCTTGTTTTGACTTTTCCTCATGGCTTTTGTTTATTTTTTCCCTATACCCCATATATTAGTGATCATTTGGCTTCTGTCTTTTTATTTTTGACTTGTTTATGCTAATATGATTTCTTCTAAGTACATTCATGTTATCATAAAATCATCAGATTTGTCATTTTTAATTGATAAGTAATATTCCATTACGTAGACATACCACATTTTTTTTCACCCAGTCATCATTTTGGGACACTTTGGTTGCTTCCAAGTCTTTGCAATTATAAATAGTGCTGCAGTAAACATCGGAGCACAGGTGTCCCTTTGTACCCACATTGAGGTCTCTTTTGGGTAGATTCCCAAGAGAGCAATTGCTGGGTCAAATGGTAGTTCCATTTTCATTAATTTGAGGGTCCTCCACAGTTTTCCATAGTGGTTGGGCCAGTTTACATTCCCACCAACAGTGTAAGAGTGTTCCTTTCTCTCCACATCCTCACCAGCACTTGTTGTTACCCGTTCTTTGGATGTGGGCCATTCTTACTGGTGTAAGGTGGTATCACATTGTGGTTTTGATTTGCATTTCCCTTATTGGTAGTGACGTTGAGAAATTTTTCATGTGCCTGTTGGCCATTTGTATTTCCTCTTTGAAGAAGTATCTTTTAGTTCTCCCCATTTTTTTGATTGAGCTTCTTGTTTTGCTTTTGTTTAGTTGTGAGAGTTCCTTGTGGATCTTCGTTATTAAACCCTATCACTCTTGTGGAGGGCAAAAATTTTTTCCCATTCAGTTGGGGTCTTTTCATTTTTTCTGTCTCTTTTGCAAAAGTAACTTTCATTTTGTCTCTTTTGCAAAAGTAACTTTCTGTGACTGCCTTAGTTAGTAGTCTTTCTAAATAAACTCCACTTTTCTTTGTCAGTGATGATAATGAGCATGCCCTCCTCTGGTTCAGGACCCTCCCTGTAACCTGAATTACAAATGCACCTGCATCACCTGTCATCATTATTTTTTTTTTTTTTTGAGACTAGGTCTCACTATTTTTGCCTGTGGAATCACAGGCTCATGTTGCCTGGGGTACCACAGACTCAAGCAATCCCCAGCCTCAGCTTCCCAGGTAGCTGGGATTACAGGCGCGCATCACAACGCCCAGACATTTTGGGACTAGGTCTCTCTACGTGCCCCCCAGTGGGACTCGAACCACAATCCCTGGTCCCAGCCACGGCTTCCTAGGCTGCCGCTTATAGGCATGCACCACCATGCCCAGCCATCGCCTGTCATCATTGCCTCTGTTGCCTCCCTTCACATCCTGGCTACTAACTCATAATGGACCTTACAAAAACATTCCTCCATTGTACAGTTTTTGTAAAAGCAAAACTCTAAGAAGTGTCAGAAAGACCTTCTCCTTCATTGCAATCACTCAACATATCGCCATCCTTCTCTCACCTCTTCCTTCTGCTTATTTCAGATCCCATGTTAAATGGCTTTGAAATACAGAGCCACTATTATTCTTTTGCTAACTGAATTGATCTTTTCTCCTTCCTTACTCCATAATATTCACACAAACACACACACACACACACACACACACACACACACACCACCAATTTTCCATTTTATTTCAATTTTCATTTAGAATCGTGATAGTCTATTTTCCATTCTATTTTCTGGCTCTCTAACCTATTCAATTCAAAACAAAATATTGATCTCTATTTCTGCTTAATAATTCCCAGCTGTCTCCAGTATCTCTGTCTCCAGCATCCATTTGTGAAGCCTCCATCTTCCTGAATCCTTCATGATTAACTTTACCATGAAGGCCCAAGGCCACTGTCAAATTCACCGTGGTCTTGGTTCCACTCCCATGTGGCCCTTGTCTCCTGACCTTTGCTTCCAAACTCCCTCCCTGTGCCAAACCCAAACCTCCCAAACCTCCCAGTGCCAAAGGAAACTCTACCAATGCCCCCCCCCCCTTAAGAAAGGAAGAAGGCTCTGGGAGCCAGACACCAGGAAGCAAGGAACTCCAGCTCCAGGACACAGGCAGAACTGCCAACAGTTTCCTAATTATCTAAGAGCATATTTATTGATTTCTCCGTGTCCAGGATCTACTTAGGGGAATGAATTGCTGTGTTTTGTTGTTATTGATGTGCTTTTCCATTTCTAAGTAGTTTGGGTTTTTCCTTTAGCTTAAACTTGCTTTCTTCAGGTCTTAGTTTTATAGCAATGTGGTTAATGGCTATGCCAGCACGTTCCTGTGTTTTGTATTTAACTGTTCTCAGTGGCTTTGGGTAGGTGCCATAAAAAAGGCACATTCTTTATTTGCAAAGTCCAAGTTCAGTGTGTGCTTAAGAACTCCACCTTGGAGTGCTAATGGGGGTAGCAGTGAGGGTCACCACATTTGGAGGTCATGCTGGTGTCTCCCTGGGCTGAGTCCTGTTCATAGATTTTCTCATTTAATCCTGCAAGACCCTGAAAGAAACGTGATATGAAGCACTCATCTTGCTGATGAACACCCTTTCAAGAACTTGTCTGAGGTAATGGAACCCAAGGAGTGGAGCTAGAATTCACATTTAAGGCAGATTCCTAGGCAAGGGTTCAGTTAGGGTCAGTCTTCCCTATTTGGGACTCAAGGAGCTCTCAACAGACACAGTGAACCCCTCAGTTATGTGCAAAATACTAACCTACTATGGATATGCATTTTGGGGGCAGCAAGGGTTCCAAAAAGATCCAGAATCATGGCTCTGGGTCTATACGTAATTTTGTCTGTGTGATTTGTCAAAGATGAGGTTGACTCCCCTCTTGATTTCTATTTCTATTCTCCTTTACCTAGCTTGCTTTTTTGAGACTAGGTCTCGCTATTTTTGCCTGTGGAACCGCAGGTTCATGTTGCCCAGGGTACCACGGACTCAAGTAATCCCCAGCCTCAGCTTCCCAGGTAGTTGGAATTACAGGTGCGTACCACCACGCCCAGCTATTTTTTTGGAACTAGGTCTCCTTATGTTGCCCTGAGCAGGACTCGAACCATGGCTTCCTAGGCTGCCACTTACAGTCATGCACCACATGCCCAACCTTGCTGCAACTATTTTTCCAGCACTTCAAGGCTGATAACTTAGATCATCAGTGCAAACAACACCACTTTCTCAGCATAAAATGAGTCTCTACAATAAAAAAACTACTATTTAGGGTTTAGGTTTACCCTGTACTAGGTACGCAATCCTACACCACACATTTTTTTCCTCTAAATTTCCAGAGAAAGCTTTCTTTCTTGTGTGAAGCAAGGACCCCCATTCCTGTCATTGGGACCTGGGTTAGACTCAGTATAAGTCCCCGAGGCCAGAAATGTATGCAGACAAATGAATTCCCATTTATTCCATACAGACTTCCTTCTGCTCCCCAGGTAGGGAGCAGACTCAAGGCTCCCTTGCTGCCAGGGAGATCTGAAGCAAGGTTTTTCATCCCAAATCTGAGCCCTTGTGAAGAGGGTTTGCAGAAGAGAGTGCTCCCAGTCAGACTCTGCCGTTGCACACTGAGCATATACGATTCCCAGAATCATTGTCAGGCCCCTCTGTGACAGACTGGAACAGAATGAAGGGAGACCACTCCTTAACCAGTTCCAAACAGAGATACAAACAAAGACCAATCTACAAACAAACAACCTCCTCCCACTTGAACTGAGTGGTTGTGGTTATAGTTCCCTGCCTCCTAGGATAAAAGTATTGCCTGATGCCCAAGTCACTTCATTACCTGACAGCACCTAGTCCAAAACAAACTCCTGCTTCCTTGAGTCCTTACCCAAGTTCCCTAGCAAAGACCTCCCAAGTCAAGCAATTCATAGCATTCCATGGTGAGTAGTCTCATTTGAAGCCCCAGGTACTAAACACAAGTCTGCTTGCCTGCAGGTATGTGTTTGGGTCTCTGGTGTGCATCAATAAGTGATTTTCCCCACAATGATGACCCCCTTACCCCCAAGTTTAGGAAAAGTCAGAGAAGCTGGATCCTGCTTAGATCTCCCCCCAAGTCACCCAGTGAGCCCCTTGAGAGGGTGTGGGCATGCTGAGTGAGCAGGGGACCACTCATAGCAGCTCAACAGTAGTGACTGAACATGACAAATGGAAAGAGAAGCTATGCCCCCCTGGGCTGCCCCCAGTGGCTGAGATTAATTTAGCCAACAACCCAGCAGGTTGGAGGCAGAATCAAAAATTAAGCTGATTTAAGGAAATTAAGAAATGAGGTTTATATTGAATACCTGTATTTTTTTTTAATAACTACATTGCAGAGTTGTCAGTATTCCTGTCATCATTCCCTGGTGTGACCTGAGATAATGATGAACTAAGGGTCATAAATCCCTTCTTATGCCCAGGAATTCATTTCTTCCCTAAGCCCCAAGCATCCATAGTTTCTCTACCCTTTCAAAGCAAAATGGAAATAAAAATAGTACCCATAGGCCAAGTGTGAAGCTTGATATACTCTATATGTAGAGTGCCTAGAGGCACCTGTCCCAGGTAGACTGCAATTTATATAATATTTATATAAATAAATAAAAATTCACTAGTGATATTAATGGTGGGTTATATTGTAAAACAAATTTAAAGTTGAGGAATTTAAAATCTTTCCCAAATTTACCAACAAATGGGCTCTCTACCTAACGTGCATAGAAGCCAATATACCATGATTTTGAGAAAAGCGAGCTTTACAGGGAGTCAATTGGCAAAGAAACTGGAGATAAAATTCAACTCTGTGTTTTAATTAAGAAAAGTTTTGCGCTTTGGGATTAAGAATAAAGAAGTTAAATTTCATTAGCTGAAAAGCAAGTTAGGGGCAAAGATTCAAGGATTTTGTGGAAGTTCATTGGGTAACTACAGGACAGCTCAAACAAGGAATAGTATGCAGAGACTTTTCTTCAGATAATTGGCTCCTGCTTCTGAAGAGTTGGTCCCTCCCCAATCTACTGACTAGACTTACTATCTCCCCTTCAAGCCTTTACTCAAACTCATCTTCTGAAAGAAGTCACCCTAATTTAAATTACCTTCTGCTCCCTCCACCCCCAGCTTCTCAGTCCCCATTAGCCTGAGATGCATCTGTCCTTACTTTGCATTCTGCTTACTGCCTATCTTCCTGGCTAAAGAGAACCACAAGCAAAAGGAGTTTTGATTCACTGGTGTATCTCAAGCACCCATACATCATCTGCCACATATTAGGCTCTCTTTAAATAACCATTTGTACAAGTGTTAGTACTTGTAGAAATCCATACTAGTCAGTACGTACTGGGGTTCCTTGAGCTACCTGAATTTGAAGATGGTGTTCTGTTACACTTTATCTGAAAAGACTAGTGAAACTATAACTTTTGCAACCAATGGAACAGACTTATAGGGTAGCCAAGCAGTTAGCCTGTGGGGATTAGAAAGCCCTGGGGGTAATTAAACAGTAATTCTTGCTAAGGGGTTGGGAGAATGGGAGAGGGTACTGGTGATTGGCAGCCCTGATAGGCTAGCTACCACCTTGTGGGTAAGTAAGGAATTGCACCACCCATTCCAACTGTAAACTGTTCAGTGATGGATGATTTCAAACTTTTAAAACATTTGGTCCTTCTGCAAGACCCTCCAGATTTCTGTGACAAAGATAGGAGACATTAGGCTCGGTCCTCTCAGAGTTCTGTGGAACATGTGTCTACTCTTCTGAAAGGTAACGCAAGTGATCCATATGCTCTTGTACATCCTCACACATCCATTAGCTCACATATTTATTCAATGAATATCTGAAGAGTAGTTATCAGGGATCAGATATTGTGGGGAAGAAGAGACCCTGCCCTTCTTGTGGGGAAGAAGAGACCCTGCCCTTCTTGTGAAAAAGACAGTCATTCATTTAGCCAACAGCTGTTTACTCAGAGTCTGTTCAACCGTGCAAGAGTTACAGGATAACTTCATAGGGTGTTGTAGTCCATTCAGGTTGCTGTTGGAGAATGTTATAGATAGATGGCTTATGAATAATCAAAATTGATTTCTCATACTTTTGCAGGTTAAGAAATCCAAGAGCAACAGTCGATCTGGAGTCTGATGGGAGCTTGCCTCTTGATTCAGAAGCACCCATCTTTGTGTCCTTACATGGCAGAAGGGTGAGGGAGCTCTCCGGGATCCCCTTTATAGGGGCACTAATCCCATTCCAAGGGTTCCAGCTCTTGACTTCATCACCTCCCAAAGAGCACCACCCCCAATTACCACCAAACTGGGCATAGGTTTCAACATAACGTTCCGGAAGGAGCGCAAACCTTCAGTCTACCACAGAGAAAGCACTACTTAATGGGGGTAAGGGGGGCGGGGATGGATATTGCACAGGAAGATGCCAATCCAGTCCACAAGGGGGCTGTAGCTTCAAAGGAAAGAACCTGAGTTGGCCAGTCCAGTAGGTCAAAGTTCAAACCCTAGCTTCACCACTTACCCAGTGATTCTGGACAACTTCTCTAAGCTTCAGTTTTCTCACCTAAGAGGGAAAAAATGAACACTCGTATTGCACATATGTTGGAAGAATTAGATAAATAGATATGAAATGTCTGGGGCTATACATGCTATACATACATACATCTAGAAAATAGGGGGAAGACAGACATATCTACAACATGTCTGAACACAAAGAAGGCAGAGATGAAAGCAGTACAGAAGAAACCAGATCAAGGAGGCCTTGAACACCACCCCAAAGCTTGTAAATACCTATGAACAAGGGGAATGAGCAAGGGTTTCTGAGCAAGGGAAGACCATGAAGAGTTTCCTTTCAGGAGGAAGATAAATTTGGCAGCCAGAAAAGGAGAAGATGGAAGGAAGGAAATGGAGGCTCCCTTCCTGCCCCTGATATACAACTCCACTCACCCTCCTCCTCACCTCTAGGGACTTTGTTCTGCAGGGACACCTGGAACTTTGCTTAAGGCTTGCTTCTTCTAGCCTGTGGTTTAGTTCACAGGACCATGTGTGCCTGGCTAAGCCTTTAGGTCCGGCTGAGGTTATACAAGCACCTTGCCATGCTAGCCAGTCAGCCTAAGCAGTCGTGGAGAGACCAGATTTCTTTGCAAGTGCCAGAGTGTGTTCTGAAAAGGAGCAGTGAATGGAGGAAAGTCAAAAGGAAGCAGCCTTCATTTCCTGGGCCTGGGAAGTGTGGTCTTGCATTTTGATATCTTGTCATTTGAGAGAAGAAGTACAGCTGTCCAGTCAAAATTCAAAGACCAGAGCCTCATTCAAGTTTATGGATTCAAGGTCTCTCTGAATGTGTCCTTGTCCCCAGGAAGCCTATCTTATGAAACTCAGTGGTCTGTTAGCTCCCATATTGATTTTCTGCGGTCTGCAGCTCTTGAGCTTGCCAAACACACCCCTAGAACAGAAATGAAGAAGAATAAACTCAGCAAAGATTCCCCTTCTCTACCCCAATCAGGGATATGGACGGTGTTCCTAGAAGCAGTGAGGACAAGGAGAGAACACCAAGGCAAGTGAGGATTTACTTTGGAGTTAAGGAAATGGGGTTGGCGCATTCACCCCACAGCACTTCCTTGGGGTCCCTATGCGCTAGTCAGTGCGGACACTGGCGAATTTGAGATGAATAAGGTGCATCCCAGAGCCCTGGAGTTTGGACTCAAACATAAGCAGGCAATTATAATCCAGAATGATGGCTATGTCCAAGCACTATGGCAGCTAGGGGAGGAAGCAATTATATACTGGGGAAGCAGAGCTTCCTAGAGGAAGTGACATCCCCATTGGGCTTTGAAGACTGAATAAGAGGTCAGAGCAGACAAGATGAGGAAATGACTAGCTTATGCCAAGGCAAGTCAGTAGGGAAAAACAGAATCTACTTTCTTCTGGAGATGATAAATCATCTTGACTGTTAGGACAAGAGGGAAATAGAGGCAATTGGTTGGAGATGAGATTGGACATGTAGTCAGGAACTAAAAAGAACAGAACTAGGAAAGGGTGGCTATGGATCATGGTAGAGTTGGGATTAAAATTAAGTATGGGGTTTGGACTCAGCCTAATAAAGATTTTTAGCTATATCAGATTAGTTAATAGCAAAATAATAAAAATGCTTATTTTACATTTACTGTTTCACATGGACCTTGAACCCTGAAACAAGCCTTAAGTAACTCTTCATACCCTTTCTTACTGATGGGGAGACAGAGGTACAGGAGTTGGTGTCTTGCCCAAGGTTACACACTTAGTATGCGATGGTTCAGGGGCTGGCGAAGAGACAATGGGGGAAATCTGTTTAATGGGACAGAGTTTCAGTTTAAGAAAATCGAAAAAGTCCTGGAGAAGAATGGTAGGGATTATAGCACAACCAAGTGAATGTGCTTAATGCCACAAAACTGACAATTAGAAATGGATAAAATGGTACCATATATATATATATATATATATATATATATAACTACATGTAGATTACTACAATGAAAGAGAGAGAAAGGCAGGAAAAGGAGGGGCATGAGAATATGTATTCCACTTCCTGCTGAGTGCAGGTGGGAAGAAAATTGACCTTCATAGGCCAGACCTACCCCATGGAGGAGGAATCAGCTGCACACTCAGCACATGGTACAACAGGGTCCGTTCTTATCGCCTTTCTGGGAAAATCCAGTAAGCAGGCTGATTCACAGATTTCCTCCATCATCTGCCTCTGTGGTTCTGCCTTATTAGGAAGGCCTGGCTAAGGCAGAGGATGAGGTCACAGGCACAGTGAGCCAGACTCTCACCATTCTGGACACTTCCAAGTCCTTTGACTTACAGTTGTCTTTGAGAAGAGTGCGCCTTACTACAGGCACTGTCTCACAAGGGTCCTGTTGACTAAATGAGGTTCCCAGGAGAACTGATGAAAGAGTTCTTCGGCAAAGGTGTGGGCAGGGCCCGGCAAAGGTGTGGGCAGGGCCGAGGGAACCAGACAGGACGGTGAGGTCCTTGGGAGTGCCATGGCAAGACGCTTCCCACCTTTGGTGCAAAGTGGTTCTGGAACCCTGCAAAAGACAGTCAGGCAACAGTGTCCTGGGTAAGGACAACACTGCAGGAAGGGAGATCTACTCCTCCTATCCTCAGTTTCCTGCCAGGACTCCCCCTAGTCATTGAACAGGAAACCAGGGGACAGGTTGCCCAGTGGTGAAATCTGTACAGGTCAGCCTCCAGGTTCCAAGCAGTGTGGTAAAGCCCAGCAAGGAAATCAGAGGGGCAAACCCAAAGTGAATCAGCATCCTGGTATATAGCCACAGCCTAGCCCAGGCTGCCCATCCATCCTCCCTGGATGGCCCCCTATCCCCACTCCTACAAAGGCTGCCCTTGGACCCAGGAGAGTTGGGCTTTTTCAGGACCCAGGGGGGAAGTTGTGTGGTTTGTTGGAAGAGCCCCTGACTGCTAATGTGAGCCTCTGGCACAGGGCCTAACCCTCCTGAGCAGACATTGATATGCATGTTCATTCAGATATCTGTTCAGTCAACAGCTGAAGAGGATGCAGTGCCAAGCCAGGGCTGGGAGACAAGTGAGGAAGAATTACGGAGTAGGCCCTGGCATGCTAGTGGAATATACTCAGTGATATCCTTTCCTTCCATCACTTCCGGAAGTTGCTCGCAGTCACCTCCTCTATAAAATGGATCAACCACTTTTTCCTCCAGAGTTGCCACAAACCTGTAAAGAGAATATTTCTGAAAAGCAAAGACTGTGCCTGGCATGGAGTAAATGTTCCCTAATTGGGAATCAATGACTTGTTAACAAATACCCATCTCCCCTCCCAGTAACTGTTCTCCCTCTCTCCCTGGGTCTGACTGAAATCCCAGGAGAAGAAACCACTGACCTCACTGACCTCTTGCTCCTCCCAGAATCCCCAAGCTTTGGGGCCAGGTTTTCAAAGGGCAACATGTCTACTGTGACCATGTACTGCCCACGGCTTAATCTTGAGGCCAGCCCTACTGGGACAGTAGTACTAGGTCCATTTTATAGATGGAGGAAGTGAGCCCAGAGGGGTTGCACAACTCGCCTAAGGTCCCAGAGTGGATCAGCCACAGAGCCAGCTTTTGAATGCTGAAGCCCAGACCTCAAACGCGAGCCTCAAACCGCAGCTCATTTAGCGAGTGAGTGCGGGAACCAAGCGGCGAGTCAATCAGCGAACGGGCGACCACCGGCGTCCGTCCCCTCCCTCGGCCGCGGTGGCTGGACGTCGGGACAAAGGCCCGACCTGGCGGAGGCCGGACGTGGGCCAGCAGCATCCGCGCGTGGGGGCGGGAGAGGGCCGGGCCCTTTAAGGAGGCGGGCCGGCCGCGGGGGGCGGGCCGGGGGCGGGCCGGGGGCGGGCGGCGACGCGGGCCGGGCCGGAGGGCGCGCTGAGCGAAGGGCGGCGGCGACGGCGGTGGCTGCTCGTGCACGGCCCGGGCTCCGGATCCGCTCTGTCCCCGGCTGCCGGCCTGCGCGGCGCGCCCCCCGCACCCGCGCTCGGCCCTGCGGAGGAGCGGCCATGCCGCCGCGGCGCAGCATCGTGGAGGTGAAGGTGCTGGACGTGCAGAAGCGGCGGGTGCCCAACAAGCATTATGTG
>PVHY01034242.1:0-10584 GCA_004024945.1 Uropsilus gracilis | reverse complement strand
AAAAAAGTGGTATAGATATGCCATGGAATGGTGGAATATAATGCAGCCTTTAAAAAGGAAGGTTCACATAGATGGAACTTGAGAACACTAAGCTTAGTGAAATAAGCCTGACAGAAGAAGATAAACAATGTATGAATCCACTTACGTGAGTTATCTAAAATAGTCAAGTTTACAGAAATAGGAAAACGAGTGGTAATTACCAGGGCCTGGGACAGGGAAGAAGAGAAAGGGAGTTTAAGGTTACAGTTTCATTCCTACAAGATGAAAATGTTTGGTAAATCTGTTTCACAACCAACGTGAATATTCTTAACATGACTGAACTGTCCACTTAAAAAATGTTGAGATGATAAATGTTATAGTATATGTTTTTGATACAATACAATAAAGAAGTCCCTGCCATATGGAGTTTATATTCTATTGAGTTCAGTAGTGCCATGGGGCAAGGCAACAACATCCAATAACCATAAGAAAATAATTACTAAGTATAAAGAGATGAGTAATATGAACAAAATAAAAGATTAAATCAATAGAGGATTTGAAGGGTCAATTTCAGAGAGAAGTTCAGCATCAAATAAATGACATGCAAGCTTTCCTAAAAGGTGGTATTTGAGCAAAAACTTGAGTTAACTCAAGGCAAAGGTATTTGGGAAGAAGGCAAAGATTTCAGGAAAAGGGGGACAGATAGATGAGAACTATTAGGTAATGTCTATTATATTAGAATAACTAATATCTTCCCTTGAAGATGCCCATAATTCCTGTTGGAAGGCATTCAACAAGGGGGTATTCTGTGTCTTTGTGGGGTAGGTAGGAAGAGTTTTGCCCTAGGACACACTTTTTTGGTGTGCATGTTTTACTGCTCATAAAGTCCCAATGCTGTGCTAGAACCACAGATAAAGTGAGAAGTAAGTCCTTGTAGAGGGAAGAAAGGAGAGCATGATTCCACAGCAACTGTGTAACTGTGGTTGGTGTTTGATGGGTACATAGATGGACTCTCTTTCTTAGGGAGGGCAAAGAAGACACCATGAAGATGGACATTCCAAATATGATGCCCAGGATTGGAAGCAAACCAGAAAAGGTGTATGGGTTATAATCTGTTCCGGGGGGAGGGAGGAAGTGCTGAAAGGCTGGGGGCAATATGACAGTGAGCATTGAAGAATTGGAAACAAGTTTAGACTCAGAGGGTATTGGGAAAGGGCAAGTCATAAGTTCAATGAATGGAAAAGATGGGGGAGATATTGGGATCTCCTGAAAGCTGCTTTAAGGAATTTTTGTTAATTTTGAAAAGAAGGAAGGAATAAAAGTGTTTTGAATGGTTATTGATATAACCATATCTTATTTATACATTTTGTATATATTGATATAACCTATGTTTTCTCTTACAAAACCTGTCTCTTTATCACCTTTGGCTCATTATCATATTCTCATCACGGATATGTGCCTTTTATTTTTATTATTTCAGTATTTTCAATAAAATAGTGACACCATTGAACTCACCACCACTAGCAAAGGTTTGAGGTGCTAACAATGACCATAATCTACTTACATGATTTCTTCTTATCATCCTATCCCAAATCCCTGGCCTTCCCAAAATAAGATAACCATTACCTTAAATTCTAAATTTAGCTTTCTCTCTTTCTTTCTCTGTCTTTTTCACTTTAAAGTTTCACAACTAAGTATATTAATTTTTTAAAAAATTGTAATACCATAACATCTACCAGATTTTTAAACAAAATGGTTAGCAAAATAGTCATATTTTTCAATGTGCACTTTAGTATAAGTATAATCAATGCATTATGAAACAGGTTTCCAGAATTTTTTTAACCTACAAAATTGAAATGATATCCAGTTAACACCAGCCTTTCATGCCCTGCTCCCTTAATCCCGGTCCTTGGTTCCTGAGAATCACCCTTTCCAGAAAATCAGCCATTAATCATGAATTCATCCTCGCTCTGTGAATTAGAGGGTCTATATTAGTTGACAACTACAGAATCTAAAGGCTACCAGTGGCAAAAACCCCTAGTTTTTTTTCCACTGATCAAAGTTTTCCTCCTATTTTTTCCCCAAAAGAAAGATCCTTAAGCTGAGTAGCAGACACAGAAAGGAGAATTTCTAATAGTGTTTTCCTTTCCTTCTCATTGATTCACACATGACCTCATTTTGAAACACTGGTGAATAAACAAGAATGTAATGGGGTCAAAAAGGATCAAGCTGGAGCTGTCACAGACAAAATACTTGGGGGAGGGGTTTGGGGGGAGAAGATGGGCAGAAAGGAGGGAGAAAAAGAATAGTGTGAGGTCAGAAATTAGTCATTCAGGGAGATGCAGAATGAGGTAGGCAGGGGATGATATTTTCTGGGGCACAGAGCATTGCAAATGCCACCAAAACAATAAGGAAAGGGGGGGGAGAGGGAGAGAGAGGGCAGAGAAAGGGGAGCAACCAGAGATGGGAATTGGTCCAATGAAATGGTGCCAACTCCCAGGGAGATTGCTGAGGGGTTCCAACCTGCAGATCCATCTGTCTCCTCAGATTCTAGGGCAAACCTCATTAGTGTGAGGAGGTACCCAGCAGCTCAGTCCCTCACCCTGGACTTCAGAGCCCCATCTGGCAAGCTATGGAAGCAAGAGTGCCTGTTTTTCCCTGGTGTTCAGATTCACTCACACTTTCTGTGAAGAAAAACTACGTACTGGTTTTATTAACTGTTCCTGACTATTGTTGCCTTTGGAGTTATACTAACTTGACTATTAATTGATTGCTGAAGAAAGCTAATAACTCTGTGTACAACTAAAGTTAAAAAGCAAATCCTCCTTCTTGATCTACTGGTCTAGCAGTGGTCAAAGCTGTGCCCCATGCTCGGACCCCTGGTTCCCTGGAGGAAGTCAAATGTGCAGACCTAGTTGCACAGAAGGCTAAAGGCTATGCATTTGAGCTGTTCTCTTTCCAGAAGAAAATGGGAAACATTTAAGGTACACTGCAAATCTCAAGGTGAAAAATTCCATACAAAGGAATCACAAAAAATACAAAAAAAATCACTGAGAAGCATTCAAGAAGCAGGTTGTTTCTGAGATGGTTCCAAGCTCCCGGAGTAGGCAGTGTTCTCCCAAAAGCAGTAGGTTCATGTTCATGAGGGATCCAAGGACTTGAAGCGTTCCAAGCTTCTATAACTTTTATTTATTTAACAAATATGTATTATATGCTCACCTAATGCCAGCCTGGTGACAGGCACTGGAACTACAGTTGTGTAAAAGGCAGGTTTTCCCTTTGGCCTCATGGATTTTACAATGTCTTGTGATAAATGAGATGGCATGGGGAGGGAGATTGTCAAGTTTCTCTGCAAAAAGATATAAATACACTTTTCCCCTCTGAAAGAGTTGCAGATATGACTCCAGATTTCACACTGCTCTCCATTCATTTGAGAATGGAACAAAAGAAAAAAATAAAGAAGGGGAGAGTGGCACCTCAATACCTATCTTGCAGTAAAACCTTCTCTATTTTGTTGGGTCGTTGGGGCATGCTATGTCACCATTCTGTGTCCCATTTCCCTCATCTATAAAATCCAGTGTACATAATTCATAACACTTCTGTTAAGTTACAACAAAATTAAATGTGGGAGACACCTGATACACCATAAAACATACAATGAGGTGATCAGGCTTTGGTGTCAAATGAGATGGTGGTAAAAATCCCCATTTTCCTATGTCCAATTACATGGCCCTATGTGCTTTTATGAGACCTTCTTTTTTTTCTTCCATTAACACATTATTTGCTATTGAGGAGAACTTGGTTTACAAAACTGAATATGATTTAGGGAAATACGTTCACATCTTATTGGAGATGTGTTCCCACACCACATCCACCATTGAAGATCCCAAAATACTCCAGGACCATCCTAAGACTTTCTGAGGCTTTGTTTCCTTATCAGTAAAGTGAGTATTCTAATTTTCAACATGTATGATTCCACTGCAAGGAGTTAAAAAAATATATCAATGTAAAAGCCCACTAGTCAGCACAAACGTGGTTTATTCATTGTTTCCCTTATTTCCTTTTGTTCTGCCTTCTTTCTTCTATTCTTTTACATTGATGGTGGAAGAACTTCAGGGTATATAACAACGTAATATTTATATATTGCATTATATATAATATATAAATGTATATTTACATCTTACACATATATGTACAATGCAAAAAAGATAAATAAATAAAGACCACTAAGGAAAACAGATCGAGTTCACTATTCGTCAAAGAGAAACTATTTGAATCGGCTTTCCTCTCAATGATCATTAGAACTTAGCATTTTTATTTTCTGGCAAAGCAATGGCCATTCTAAGAATTAATGAGACAATAACAGTAACAATTAGAGCTAATAATGGGGATAAGCATTTCATAAGAATATCTTACTTAATCTTCTATTCTTTGAATAAGGTATAAATACTCTGAGGAAAATCGGCACAGAGAGGTAAAATGCCTTGACCAAGTTCATTGCATCAGAGTTAGAACTAAGCCTAGGTGGTCTGATATCTACATTGATGTTCTTAGTTACATGATATTCTGTTCCTGGTCATCACATTTTATAAGAACTTGTACCCCTAAATCATATAAAGTGCTGTAACCAATATTAACTCAATAAAAGCAATATACTTCAAACAGGTTAAAGTACATATTGAATTAAAGGCTGGATGGATAGAATCATGGAAGGAAGGGATGGAGGCAGGAAGAAAGGAAGAAGTGGACAGATGTATAAACATTTCCTGAGAACTAAACAATATTCAACTTTCTGTGTAAAAATGCATATTCCTGCATTCCTTTTGTCTTTATCTTTTGTGTTTTCTAATTCATTTTCTGCTTTTCCTTCAGAAATGAACTAAACATTCAATATCCCCTCTCCTTATAGGAAATTTACACGATATCACCCATGCAACTTCAGCTGTTACTCTCAAGTGGTTAATTCAATTTCCTGTATTCAGATCTGTTAGGTTCAAAAAGCACAAGCAACTTACTTTTCTTATGCTCCATCTCTCTCTTATGTCCTGCCTGGGAATAGCAGAGAGGGTGCAGATAATCAATCTGTTATTAATAGGATTGATAACATTGCCATTTGAGGGTCCTTTGGAAACCAAAAAATTGTAAAAAATGATTTTATCTTTCCTTTTCTCATGTTTCAGCTGCATAATTTTCCTGTGAGGTATTATTGTTTGTGCTTTACTGTTGGCCTCTAGACGCAAGGTATGAGAAATGAATTATGAGAAGAGATTCACTGAGTCACAGACAGGAGCTAAATGGAGATATGGACCATGAGGCAACTTTATTAACAAAAGGAAGGGGTACATAGGGCGAGGATCTGTTGAATTTCAAAGAAGACAAACACAAACTTGAGAGACAATTAAATTTTAAAGCTTAAGAATAAGTGAAAAAATGGGGAGTGTAGGCAGGTGGTTTACTATCCTTGATTTAGGGAAGCCAGTGGCACCACTGCAGTTTTAAAAGGTTATTGTAGTAAATTAGTTTTTAGTTTTTTGGGAACTGGTTAATGAGAGAGGTGGGGTGGTTTTTTTTTTTTGTTTGTTTGTTTGTTTGTTTGCAATGACTTTTTTAAATTTTGTTTGCATAGCACTTTACAAACTAGAATATCAAGTTGGGAGAGCAGGACCACAGTTAGAAGACAGCATGAGCAGAATCCAAGTCCAGACTTCTGTTCTTTCATTTATACCAATCACCTTCTCACTTTCCCCTAAATTTCGCCTTTCTGATCAGGGAAATTTCCAGTGGATCATTAACTACTTTTTGAATTGCAATATGTCCTTTTAAAAAATGCAAAGTTGTGTTTAGTCTGCCTCTGTTGTCTAATATTATCCTTTTCTTTCTTATTAAAATGGGAAGTTACCAATTCCTTCCAGTATTCTCTCTAGAGTATCAAAGTCCAAGAGCTTTGCCCCATTCACTATTAGTCAAGTTATGTGTGCTTTTGAATCATGGTTATATAGCTCTTACTAGGATAAAAGCCAGGATATAAGCCAGGATAAAAGATGTGACCATACTTTGAATTATTAGCAGATATACCAGACGTGTTTCTACATCACTGTTGAAGGTCTTGAGTGGGGGAAGAACATATTCATGAGAAGGTATCCCTTCTCATCATCATCAGGAAAAAGTGGTGCTTTATTCTTGTCTTTCCTTTGTGTTAATAAAAGGCACCTGGGAAACTGTTCAAGAAGTCAGACATGATCTCACCACTGGAATATGAGCTGGGTTTTTGGGAAGCAAATACTGAGAAGGAACTGGGAATCCAAAAAGCTTATTATGTGAAAGAGAAGCAGCATTGAGTAGAGAAAGCTTCCATCCACAGTCAACTCAAAGGAGGGTATCTGGAGAAAATACATCCCATTACAGCTCCTGTGATGGACATATAGGATCAGGCCCTAGTATCCCACTGGGTTCAGGCTATGAGTTGAGCTGCCAAGAAAGTACTTAACCTCACCATGAAAACTGAAGCAGGTTCTGTAGGTAACAGATGAAAGCTATGAATTCATTGTTCTTCTTTCAACAAAATGGTAATTTCTTTGTTGAGAGGAGATTCAAATAGTAGAGTCTGCAGCCTAGCAGAGGTCTTCTAATCCTGTTTCAACATGTTACAGTTTAGCTCTAAATTCTCAAGAATTGTCCAGAATCCTGCAGTCTCTTCAACTAAGTTTTATATTTCATTACATGTTTTAAATGTTGTTTCCTTAGGGAAAACAACATTCATTCTTATTGTCTTATAATCCACTTAGTGTTAATGTAATGCCTCTTCATACAGAATATAGAAACTTTGCAGTTACATACATCTCTAATTATGGTTCTCTGTTAGAGTGGAGATATATATACACACACACATATATCATATATTATATATGATATAAACCCTACAAGATAATGTTAAATTTTGCTTTAAATAGATTTATAATTTACAAAAAATTCATGAGGACAAATAGAAAGAATAAAAGTCTTTTGAAATTAAATAAATCTCTACTACTTGAGATTTTCTTCAGTGTTATCTGAGGATCTGAGTTTCCATCTGGTATAATTTCTTTTTAGTCTGTTGAATTATTTAAGTACATTTGCTGGTAAAGAATTCTCCTCAGTTTGCTTTAGTATATCTTTATTCTTGAATGCTATTTTTTCCTGAATTTTCTATTTTCGAATTTAAGAAATTCTAGCTTATTAAATCTGGCATGATTTTTTTCTTTTTTTTTTTCCAGTACCTCAAAAATGCTGCTGTTTTCCCTTCTAGCCTCCATGGTTTCTAACTGAGAATCGGATATTAACTAGGTCCTTCTTACCCTGTAACTGACAACTGACATAGCATTTTCCTTGTTTTTTTTTTTTTTTTTTTTTTTTTTTTTTTTTTTTTTTTTTTTTTTTTTTTTTTTTTTTTTTTTTTTTTTTTTTTTTTTTTTTTTTTTTTTTTTTTTTTTTTTTTTTTTTTTTTTTTTTTTTTTTTTTTTTTTTTTTTTTTTTTTTTTTTTTTTCAAGGTTGGCTTCTCATCTTTCTTATTAGTTTGACTGAGTTTTGATAGCATGGACTTCTTCAGGTTTATTCTGTTTTGTATTCTTTAATCATCTTGTAGCTATAAATTAATTAAATAAAGGGAAATTCTGGGCATTATTTTGTGATATTTTCCACCACCAACCCCTTTCTGTGCCCTTCTCCCTCACCCCCTCCCTCTCTGGAATTCCAATTGCATGCAAGGCTGACCATTTGTTATCATTTAACAAGCCCTCAAAACTCTATTCATTTAACTATGTAAAATGTTCTTCCTTCAAATTATATAATTTCTGCTTATCTACCTTCAAGTTAGCTTTCCCTCAGATCTTTTGCCTCTAGTTAATGGTGCTCTAACTCTTATTATCTCTATGTGGTTTAGTGATCAATCAAAGATGTGGATAGAAAAACTGGGGAATCCTTTCCTTTTCCCCTCTAGAACAGCCTCATTTACTTGTTCCTCTAGTCAGGAAAAAAAATTGTTTTCCCTGAGTAGTACTCTTATTTTCACATGAACCATAGCAACTGCACTTAGTACTAAATAGTAAAAATAGAACTTACTTTATGTGGTTCCCCTCCTCCCTTGTTCTGTAAGTATGTCCCCACCAATCTGCTTTCTGCTCAGTTTCTAGTGCCTCAGTGTTGCACTTTTATTATATTCGATTTTTATAGCTTTTTTTTTCTTTCCTGCAGGAGAGTTATCAGGTACTATTCTTCTCTGCCATTTCTAGAGAAGTGGCAAGCCATCTTGAAAAGTCTCATCTATAATTCAGCTACATAAGGTTTTGGTCATTTTTCTCCCTGGATACATCACATTTCTTCACTTCAGGTTATTGGCCAACTTACTGGCATTATTACTTCTGTCTTGTCCACCTGGATCCCATGAATATATTCTTATGTGACAACTCCTAATGGTACGTTCTCTACCCAATTGTTGAGAGCTTCCATTGCTGTTGTAACCAGGTTACTAGATCTAACTAGGTTACTCTCTTATTTAAAACTTTAAATCTATTCATAATACATTTATAATAAACTGTAAAATCCTTAGATAAATAAGATACTGCACAGTATAGTTCTTGCCTATTTGCCTTGCCTATTTATGTAGAAAAAGGAATTCCATTTCCTCATTCTTTGTAAGTTCTGGACATAGACTATTTTCTTCCCTTAATTTTCATTGTCTATGCACAGAGGGTATAGTTTTGGACAAGAATATGCTTCTACTCTTTGTTGCTGACTCATTTCCATTCATTTTTGAGGTCTCAGCTCAAACACCAGTTTCTTTGGAGAAAGTCTTTTACCTTTTAGATTAGGGTAGGCACCTAGTACTGGACTTTTATGGTAGATGATATTTGACCATCATCAGTGTGTTATCCTCAGCCTTCTTCATTTGAAACACTCATTTTGAATAGTAAATCATTTTCATATTATGTTCAGAATTTTTTTTTCTGTGACAGGATCTCACCATGTTGCCAGGCTAGAGTACAGTGGTCATTCACTATGGTGAGATTCCACATCTGATTAGCATGGGAGTTTTGACCTGCTCATTTCTAGTCAGGGTAGGTTCACCCTTCCTTAGGCAACCTGGTGGTCCCTGGCTTCCAGGAAGCCACCATGGTGATGCTGGAATTACTGTGGACACTTGCTCAGCATAGCTCACTGCAGCCCAGAACTCCTGGACTCAGGCTACTGTCCTGCCTCAGCCTCATGAGCAGCCGAGACTACAGGTGCACCACCATGTCTGGGTATGGTTAGAATTTTGAACCAAAGTTATATGTAAATAGATTTTGGGCCATTTACAGTTTTTGTAGATTGAGGCTACTTTTCATGAACTGCAGTCTTACTGAAACATTGAGAAAACCATGCATTTTAGTTATTAGGCACATTAAATATATAGTAAAGGGCATGATAAGTATATTGGTGATCAGTGGTGTGGTCTTAAAAGTTTATACCCACATTTTTGTGTATTCACTTTTGGTAGCATGCAAATACGAACATCATTTAAATTTTGATGATCTTGAATGATATCTTACAATTCAGCCACAGGGTCAAATTGTTTTTATTTTGTACCTTAAAAAAAATTAAAACATCTTGGAATTCATAAAGCTAATTTTTAAAAAATCTCAGAGTTTCAAAATTGGAGTTGTGGATGCTTAAATACATGAAATAAAGCCCTCTGGAAGATAAAGATGAAATAAGAGAATTGGATTGGTTGAAAAGCTTTCTTTCTCCTCTATAGTTATGGAAAATATCATGTTTACATCTCTGAGTTAAAAAACTCAATTAGTTCTTTTAATCAAGGAACATAAAAATGTCCTTGATCCCAGTTTTCCTTCTCTTTGGGAAGACTTCTTGGACACATGTTTTAGTAGAATTACTTAGAAAATAAAAATGAACATTATAGTAAAATGGGTACTAATAAATTGCTATTATTTTTTGGTTGTACTTATTTTAAAGAAATTAAAGGGAAAAGAGGAAAGGTCTGCAGTGAACATATCAGCATATGAATTTAAAACTTTACACAGAAAAATCCTACACCTTTTATAATAAGGTTAAAGTCACATAACAAAATTAATCATTTTAAAAGATGCATGATTCATTGAAATTTATAATATATAATTGTTATTTCTATCCAGTTCCAAAAGTTACTCACCAAAAGTTACTCACCAAAAGTTACTCACTCATACTGTCAATGATCATTACCTCCCTTCTCCTGCTCCCTAGTTGCCTTTCAGTCTTTAAGGAAATACTTACTTGAAGTTTTTCATGTGAATGGAATCAGTCAACAATGTGTGTTATTTTTGTGGCTGGTATCTTCCTCATCAGTTATGCAGCAGTATATAATTCCTATTAAAGGCTGAATAATATTCCACTATAGATATAAATTACAGCAATTTGCCATAAGCCCCGTCCGCCAGCGGGTGATGGTGGCCGCCCGCGGCCCAGGCAGAAGCTCGGGCGCCCCGGACCCCCTAGCCAGGGGGGGGGCAAGGAGCGTCTGGCTGCTCCTGGGTAAGCTCCCCAGGGGGAGGTCAAGCCGGCCTGGGAGGCACCGGGAAGCCCCCAGCCCC
>PVHY01034241.1:0-10570 GCA_004024945.1 Uropsilus gracilis | reverse complement strand
GGACCTGTCCTGCGCTTCCTCACCTCAGCGCCTCAACCGGGGCCCGGTACCCGCTGGGGCGCCAACACATCAGGCCAGCGGAAGCCGGTCCCCCCGGCTCCCGAGAAACCTCAAGCGACCACCACGGGAGCCCCCGCTCCCTCCAGAACCGTCCCCTCGCAAGGCAGGAGCATCTCCGTCACCCGGAAAACCATACCAGAGAGGAAGGGGGGGGGGGCTCCTAGCGCGCCCCCACCAGCCTCCAGGGCTCGCAGCCTGCAGGCTGTCCGCACTGGCCCCCGCCGGAAGGCTGCTCGCGGCGGGTGGCACAGGGGCCGCCCTCCACGCACGCGGGCAGGCAGGGAAGGGACCCGCACGTGGCCGAGCCCCGGGGAGGGGCCCCGCGCCCCCAGCTCACCTGGTGAAGCGGACTTTGCAGATGTTGCACTCGTAGGGCTTCTCGCCCGTGTGGGTCCGGATGTGCCGGGGCAGCTTGCCGGCGCCCTGGATGACCTTCTCGCAGATCGGGCACTTCTGGAAGGCCTTGGCCCGGATCTTCTTCTCCACCTTCTGCGACCAGGCCGGGTAGACGTCGCCGTCGTGGGCGCCGCTGAAGTACTTCAGGTAGTAGTCCACCACGCCCTTGTCGTCCACCCGCGACTCGTCGTCGCTGTCTCCCACCGCCGCCCCCGTCCGGCCCACCGTGGACATCATCTGCTGCAGCAGCGTGCTGGCCGCCAGCCCATCCGCGTCGGGCCCGTCCCCGTCCCCGTCCTCGGCGGTGCCTGACAGGAAGCCCGGAGAGTCTCCAGGCTCCGGGGCGGCCTCCGACAGCGAGGCGGCCTCCTCCTCCCCGGCCCGGCCGTAGTGGCCGTTCTGCGTGGTGGCGGTCGGCGGGGCCCCCGGCGGTGGGAAGAGGCCCCCGGCAGGGGCGTCCTCGTCCCGTTCGGGCCACAGACCTGGGTTGCTATCACCCTCGTCCCCATCCCCCACCGGGGGTCTCTCGGCTGGGGGGCCCGGCCCGTAGAAGTCCAAGCCGTTGCAGTCACCGGCGGCCACGGCAGCCACGGCGGCGGCCACGGCCTCCTTGGTGGCGTCCAGGTCATCCTCGGACGCACCGAAGGCTGACCACGGGAAGCCGGTGGCGGCGGCCGTGGGGGGCAGGCTGTTCATGGGGTTGCTCTGGAAGAACTCGAGGTACTCCTTGGCACGAAGGAGATTACGCTGATCAATTTGATCTACAAGGTCCGGCTGCCCGGCATCGGCGCCCGCGTCGGCTGCCAGGATCTGCCTGTCGAGGAGGTCGGCGCAGACGTGGCTCACGGCGGGGATCTCCAGCAGGCGGGCAGCGCTGAGGATGTCGCCCACGTTGGCCGTGCTGACGGTGAGCGTGGCTGTGTAGGCGAAGTCCATGAGGGCCGTGAGCGCCTCGGCGCTGACGAAGTCGATCTCATACACGTTCTGCTGGTCCACCACGGCGCCCGACGTGAAGAGCTTCTTGAAGTACTGGCTGCAGGCCGCCAGCACCGAGCGGTGCGTGGGGAACTCGCGGCCCTCCACCAGGATCACCACGTCGCACAGCAGGCCCTGCGTCCGCTGCTCATTCAGCCCGCTCAGGATGTCACTGCTGTGGTCGGGGAACGGGATCCCGATGGGGCCGTCCACGCCGCCGGCCATCTTCCGCGCTGAGACCTGCGGCACGGGGAGGAAGGGGTGGCATGAGGGCGGCAGCGCCGAGCCCGCCCTTGCCCCTCGGGACAGTCAGCCGTCCCCCCCACCCTCCTGGGGCCAGGTCTGATGCTACTTTACCCCAGCAGGCAGAGCCCACACTAGGTGCGGGAGACAGGCCAGCCACCTCTCGCCACTAGGGGGCTCCCGCCAGAGCTGCTGCCCCTGAGGGAGTCGGGGGCCACGAAGAAGGTGCCCAGGAAGCACCCGGGCAGAACCTGTTTCCTGGTGGGTCTAAACCCAGGACTCTGTTCACATACTCTGCACCCTGAGCCCGGGCGCCCGCGGTACCAGGTTTCTGGCGAGGCGGGCACATCAGCTCAGGGAGGAAGGCTGTGGGCCCAAGGTCCCGTGAGGAGGAGTGACCGGGCCTCGACCCGGCCTCGACCCCCGGCAGCTGACCCCACAGCCGTCTCCCTGCCCACCTGGCACCTAGGCTCTGACCCTCGCCTGGCGTCCTGGTCAGGTCAGGGTCTTTTGAGAGACCCAGATTCAGCAGGAAGGCGCTCAGCCAGACCCAGGGCCCTGGCTGGGGTCACTGGGGCGTCCTGGTGGCACCAGGGCCTCTGCAGAGCACTCTCTTGCCCAGGGAGCCCCGCCCCCTGCGCCCAGGCAGCAATGACAGCCAGCAGCCTGCTGCCTCTTCTCCCCGCCTTCCCCACCTGCCCAGGCTGCTCCCCCGAGGAGGAGCAGGGGCTTGAGGCCTCCTGGGCACCTGGCGCTGGCGCACTGACCCACCTGCGAGGCCCTCCCCACCCCTCGGCCACCCCAGCCACAGCGGCTCCGCCAGGACAAGGCCCTCTCGCTCCCGGAGGGCTCAGTCTCCCCATCTGTGAAATGGGCAGAGGTCTCAGGAGTCGCTGGGTCAGGGGACTCCGGCGGCCTATCCCACCCTCTCTCCCCACCTCCCTTCTTCCGCCTTCGGGGCTGTGACTCATCCACCCACTCTGGCACTTGTGCAACCCTCTGGCTCCCGTCCCCACCCCTCTACCCTCTCAGGGGAGCCCCGGGGGGCCCCAGCCACCCAACACAGCCCACATTCTTCTGGGTCTGGGCGGCTGACTGGCTCGAGGGCCAGAGCCCCTGGACGACGTCTCCAGGGCCAGGGCCTAACCCGGGCCTTCCAGGGACCCTGGGAGCCCCAGCATCAGCCCAGCCCAGGCTGCTTGTATCCGCCTGCCATGCCTTGAACAGGTCAGCCAGGGGTAGACCCAAAGCCAGGGGAAGAAGAGCCTAACCCCAGGCAGCCCTGGGTGCAGAGTCCAGGCGGCAGGGCCCACACAGAAGCCTTTGTGTGCCACTCGGGCAGCACTACACTTCCCAGGATGCCTCTCTGCAGCCCGTCCTCCTTCCCGCCAACCACACCAGCTGCTCCCCCCCCCCCCCCAGCCCTCTATGGTGGTGGTGTGTGTGGTGGTGGGGGGGGGGGCTCAGATGTGGTTGCTGGGAGGGGGGACGACTCCATCTGAGGCCGAGCCACTGGAAGCCTCGAAGGAGTCCTCTACGGTGACTGCCACCCCCTGCCACCATCTGCCGTCTGGCCTTGGGCCCCAGGGGCAGATGGGGCTCTGGATCAGGATGGTCTCGGCCCCCTCCTTGCCCCAGGCCTGGCAGAGACCTCTGATCCAGGCGACCAGGGCCCTAGACAGCCGTCCCCACGCTCTCCTGAACCTTGAAAGGTCCTGGGGGCCTCCAGGCCAGAACCTGAGCCGGCCCAGCCGATCCAGCCCTGCCCACGGCTGCTGCAGCCCTGCTCAGGTGAAGGCGCCCACACCACAGCTCGCCAGGAGACATCCAGGCTAGGGAAGAGCACACTCGGACCTCACGCCCAAGCATCAGGCTGCACCAGCCCTGGGCCTGCATGCCCGGTGAGCAGGGCCTGCTGCAGGGGCTGGCTGGGGCTGAGGCCCCGTCGGCCTCCTTCCTGCCCAAGGCCTCTGGCCGCAGATAATTCAGACACCCTTCCCCAGAAGGCCAGGCCTGGGGAAGGGGCAGCCAAGGATGGCGGCACGACCCCCCACCTCACAGACAGAACACCAAGGCCCTGAGACAGCTGCAGTTCTGCCCAAGCACATCCAGCTAGGTTGACCCACAGACCGCCTCCCCCCCGCCCCACCCCCACCCCTCCCCTTGCCCTGGAAACTGAACTGGCTCTGCAGACACATGACCCACACCCTTTATCCAGGAACACAGGCCACCTGCCTGCCACACCCCGCCCCAACCTCTCAGGGCCCTTCCTGAGCCAGGAGACCCTGTGAGAAGCAGGCAGGAAAAAGCACCCACTGTGCACCACCGCATCTTCTCGCCCACGGAGCTGGGGGCACCTTTTCCCTTAAGAGGTCGGACCTGCTCCTGAATCGACCAAATGCCCCCAGAGGGGGCGGTTTCCAGGGGAATGCCAGCCAACCCAAAGAAAGGCCTCTCCTCCAGAAGCCCCACCCTCACAGCCAGGGTCTCCTGGGCACAGGCCCACACCCAAGGGGCCGTCTTTCATCACAGCCCTGCCCCCGCGTTGGTCTCCCTCCGTGGGATTTCCGGGCCGCTGGATGCTGACGCTGCGGCGAGGGGCAGGCCCCGGCAGGCCCCTCCTGGGCTGGGAGTGGGTGCCCTCCTCCCCCAGGGCCACGGCCAGGCTCCCCCACACCCAGTTCTCCCTGCCAAGCTGCACACAGTAGGGACACAGCAAACCAGCTACCGGTTGAACTGACGGCCAAAGAGCTGTGTCTGGCGGGAGCCCACGCCCAGCCCCACCCAGCGCCGGCTGGCACACCCAACACCAGGGAGAGCCGGGCCCACCTCTGCTCTAACCTAGGGTCACCTCTGCAGTTTCTTTCCAGGGCAGCGGGCCCCAGCCCGGCCTCTGGCTCTCAGGGGGTCTGTCTCCCCTGTGCGCAGGACCTGGGGGTGCTAAAGGGTGCTTGCAACGCACAAGGAAAGAGGTTCCGAGGGGCGACCGGACCCAGACCGGGCAGCAGCACTGACCCTCCAGTCCGCGCTGCTACCACTCGCCCACCAAGGACACCACTGGCAGGTCAGGACTGACCTGACCTGGCCCCAAGCAGCAGATGTGGCCCGGGAGGGACCAAAGGAGCGTGGGAAGCCCTGGGCCTGGGGGCCAGCAGAGGCAAAGGCCTGGGGGGGGGGGGCGAGGAGAAGGGGCTGAGGAAGGAAGAGGCTGCTGCGTTTCCAGAAGCCTTCCCAAGGTCAGGCGCAAGGTGAGCGCTGGGGCTGGGCCTCCTCCCACCCACACTCCTCAGGGAGAAGGAAGGGTAGCCACTGGGGGTAGGCAGGTAATTGCCACCTGGTGCCTTCCTGGAGAAGGGGGGGCAACTTAATGAGGGGTTAAGACCCCCCCAACACACACATGCGCGCGCGCACAACACACAGCTCACAGAGCAAAAAGAGGATAAAAGGGAACCGAAGCTGGACCCCTATCACCTACTATGTGCCAGGCAGGGCAGCCCAGGCTGAACTGGCTCTTCCACTTCCATGTCACATGACCTCAGGCGAGAGATGCCGCTCGCTCTGTGCCTCCCTTGGGGGCTCATGAGGGCAGCCAGGGGGCCCGGGCTGCCCTGGGCCAAGAGCCCCACTCCTACCGAGTCAGCAAACTTTGCCCAAGGCCCTGCTGGGTGCCAGAGGCCCCATGAGGCTGCTCACTTCCCTCGTGGATGGAGGGGCCAGGAACTCCACCAACAAACGCTATTCCAGGAAGCCCGCCTCCTCCCCACCTAGTACGTGCCAAGGAAGTGGTTGGGAGGACCCCAGGGGGAAGACCAGGGAGCACCGGCATCATCTGGAAGGGAGAAAAACAAGCCCAGAGAGGGTGGGCGGTCGGCCCAAGGTCACACAGCCAGCTTGGTGCCCAGGTGTGGCTGTCAGGCCCGCACCCAGCTGCCCCCGCCCCCTCCGGGCCTGTGTTGCAAGGTTGGTCCTGCCGGGTTACCCCGCCCTGACCTGGTGCCAATCCCCGCCTAGCCTAGCCGAGTCTCTGGCCTGGGGTTTAATGGGACAGGATGCAGAGTCCGCACTGGGTGGGGGTGGGGGTGACATCAACAGCCCAGGGTGGGTTGTCAGTGGCCTGTCCTTGCAGGCCTTCCCCCCCCCCCCCCCCCCCGGCCCGGGGCTTGGTCCTGACGCCTGGTCCTGACATGGGTCCTCGGCCATTTTATGTGTCCACTTATTGCCCTAAATGGGGAGGGGTTCCTGCCCGGGGCCTTAAAGGGCCAGAGGCAGAAAGGCCAAAGGTCCATGGGAAGTGGGAGGGGGGAGAGGCGGGGGGCAAGGGGGTGGGAGGATGAGGTCACAGGGATCCCATCTGACCCCAAACTCATGGGTGGGGCTGAGGCCCACCCGTTTCCCACACTCTGAGAGCTGCTATGAGTCAGGAAGTTCAGACCAGCAGCAGGTTCCAAGAGGAAGCCCCGTGAAGACACTGGCTGCGAGGCCCGAGGAATGAGCTTCCCGTCACCGGGGTTAAGCAAAGCTCCTCGGAAGAATCCATCCCTGCTGCTCCACCCTCAGCTCAGGCTGCACCTGCTTCTCGGTCCCGGGAGGCGCCTGGGTGACCTTTAGGAGGCTGCTCCTCCTTGGCTGGGCCGCTCCCCTCCCTCCCCTGAGGTCTGTTTGTCACCTGGAGGCACCTGCACTACCTCCTCCGCCCCTAGCCCGGCAGGTGGAGGGCTCAGCCTGGAAGGCCCCACAAAGGAGCCCTGAGCCCCGGGGCTCCCGGCCCCCAGACCCAGCCAGGCCTCCCCGACACACCTTGGTGGGGGTGGGGCCAGGCCTTGTTTTCCAGTCAGAGCAGAAAGGCGTGGGTGGGGACGCTTCCCCGAGCGAGCGGCCATCCACGCCTGCTGGGGGACAGATGGAGGGGCTGGTTCTCTGGCCGCGCTCCTCGTCGGTGCCAGATTCGCCACAGGAGACTTGCTGCGCTGTGGGGCTCTGGACTCGGGACCTGGGGCCCAAGGACAAGAGCGGCTTCTGGGGCCTGGGCCGGACCCAGATCACCCAAGAGATGACTACCCGCCGGTCCAGGAAGGAAGGCGTGTCACCGTCCCCTGCTCTACAGGTAGGAAACGGAGGCTCAGAGAGGGGCAGCAACTCACCCAGGGCTGCACAGCAGAGCGGGGGTTTGAACCTAGGCTCTCGGCCCGGCCCTGCCTAACGAGTCCTCCCAGAACACCTCCCTCCCTCGCCCCACACTCCCCCTACACAGGAGCAGGGCCCGAAGTCCCTTACCCAGGGGGCCTGAGGATTGAGAAGGGCTGACGAGTGGCCCAGAAAGGGGAAGGGTCTGCCAGGGGGAGCGCAGGGAGCCCGGGGCAGGGCTGGAGTCCAGCTGACATCTGTGAACTCACGGTAGGGCCTTGACCCCTGGGGTCATCAGGACAGGGATGCACGACGGGCTCCCTCAGACTCTGTCACTGCCGTCACTCAGCCACAACAAACGTTCCCGGGAGCCCACTAAGCGAATCCCAGGGAGACGCCGCTCGGCCTGAAGGTAAGCTTCCCGTTGCACAGATGGAAGAACTGAGGTCGGCAGAAGGGAGGTGACCTTCCCAGGTGGACCTCAGGAGGAGGCGCGGGTCCGGCTGGGGCTAAACCACGCCGGCCTCCACCCAAGCCTGTTCCTCTGGTCCCTGCTGCCCAGGGCTGCTGCAGGGCATTTTACGTTCTATCGGGCAGAGGCCTGGAGCGCAAGGGGACCGGTGGGAGGTGCTGAGAGTCTCAGGCAGACCAGCGCACAGAACCCCGCCGTGCACCCCGAGCCCGCGCAGGTACTTCCTCCACGAGGGGAGGGAGGAGAACACAAGTAGACAGATCCGCAGGCACCGCTGGCGGGACCCTAGAACCCTGTTCTACAGGCGTGGGGTAGGGGCGGTCAGGCTCTGAGAGGCCAAGAGGCTTGTCCCAAGTCAGAGCGCATGGGCAGGCAGTGGAAAGACCTAGCGTACGACCTCCCGGATCTGGCTCTGCTTCAGGGGCACTGGCCCCGAGTCTCAGCTCTGGTGAAGTCACCTCAGTCTCCATACAATGGGTCGCAAACCCCAGAGGCCCGTCTCTGGGGGTGAAGGAAGAGGACCGAGGCTCAGAAACGGCACCAGGAATGCAAACGTGCCAGCCAGCTACAGTGGCTAAAGGCTGAGGGGCACCGGGGGGCTCATGCTGTGTGACCTTGGCTACCTGGTGGGCCCTCGCTGAGCCTTGCTGTCCTCCTCACGGAGCTGAATAAGCCTCGGGGAGGCTCCATTCAGCTGACAGGTGCCTGCTGTCAACCTCTGGGCCCTCCCCGAAGACCTGTGGGCAGGAGCCCCTTGGCTGCGACACAGGGAGGATTCGGGACACATCCCAGTGGGGAGACGGGACCACAGGGGTCAGTCCCAGCTCCAACCGGATGACCTGGGGCACCCTCCACGCGTCCCTGGGCCTTGGTCTCCCCTGCCCAGCGGCACCTGCCCCGAGGTCCACACCTGTGCCTGACTTTCCCAGGCCTCCGTTTCCACCTACGGCAGCGGGCCCTGCTCCCAGCCCGAGTCTGCGGCCGGCCAGAGGACCCCGGGTGAAAGACGAAAACGCCAGGACCAGCCACGGGCCCAAGAACCTTCCCGACCAGGTGAAGGGTGAGCTGGGCCGGGCCCTAGGCTTCTGCACAGCACACAGGGGCACTCAGGCTCCCTGCAGCCACCGCTGTCTCTCCCAGAGCCTCTGCTGAGAGGTGCGTGGCTCCTGGCCCAGGCCAGGGTGCTGACTGGCCACCCCACAGCCAATCAGAGCTGAATAACGAATGCCCCCCCAAAGTGACCCACGAATTAAAATTTCAGTGTCCCGGTGGCTCCTCTTTCCTTCATTAGGCATGCGGCTTTGCCACGGCTCCTGCCCGCCCCCCCCAGGCTTCCGTCTCCACAGCAATGGCTGGTGGTAAACAGAGCCCCGAGCCCAGCAGATACATGCCAGGCTGGGCGGGCTCTAGGCGCCCCACTGGGGGTGACCCCAGGGGGAAAATGTCCCCTGCCTGGAGCCCTCAAGGCCTGGTAGCTGTACGGCCCAGCCTTAGGCCCAACCTGGGGTCCCGGGGGGGGGCCTCTCCCAAGCCCAGTTATGCCACTAGGAAGTAATCAGCTGGAGCTGGGGAGGCCCCCCTCAGCCAGGGAGCTCAACACTCACGGTCATGCCGGAGCCCTCCTGGGGGGGCTGACCCGGAATCCTGGATGCCCTCTCCGGCAAACCCTGCTCCCAGTGGCAGCTGGCAGAGAGGGAGGAGCAAACCAAACCCGCCACCCCTGGGTGAGCCAGGTGGGCACGCCCGGGGAAGGGGCACCAACACCTCTCTCACTTCCGCTGCCTGCTCTGGGGAGAGAGGATTGCCTGCCTCCCCCTGCCACTCTACCAACCGCTGGCTGCGTTCCCCAAACATTTAGTGGGCGCCGACTGGGTGCCCGGGCCTGCTTGGACAGCAGTCTCCTGCTGCGGTCCACCGGGCTCCACCGCCAGGCAGGGCGGGCAGTGCCTCCCAGAGCCCGCAAAAGGCCTGAGTCGGGGGATGCAACGGCCCCCCAGCTCCGCTCAGCCACTGCCCGATTCCCAGGCCCGAGGCTGGGGGGAGGGGGCCGGTTCCCTGGAGGAAGAGCCAGGGAGGGGACCGGATTCCCACCAGCTCACCCCTCCACTGCCCGGGCTCAGGGTTCGCACGTGGTGGTGGCGTCAAGGGGAAGGAGGGGGGTCCGGGCCAGAGGAGACGGGGTCACGCGCTTTAGGGGCGCAAGCAGGGAGGAGAAGTGCGCGCTCTCTCCTCCCTGGGGACCGGGGCCGGGCGGCCGCGCGGGTACTGTGAGGGACCAGGCCGGTCCCCCCACCCAGGGCTGAGTCAGGGCCGGGCGGGGGCAGGAAGCGGCCCCCTCCCCCGCCCCGGCCGCAGAGCGCGGTCCCCGCCCCGGCCCCTAGCCGCGCCGCCCGCGCGGGGGACTCCTACCTCCTTCCCGGGGCAACGGCGAGGGGGCCCGGCCCCGGTGGCGGCGGCGGTGGCGGCGGCTGCGGCTGGGCTGGCTCCCTCCGAGGGGCCGGGAGGCGGCAGTGAGCCTGGCCCCGCGCCACCCCCCGCCGCCGGCGGCCAATCCCCACCCGGACTGGGGGGAGGGCGATGCAAATTACCCCGGATCTGGGTCCGCCCGCCCGCCTCCCCCACGCCCGGGTCCGGCCTGCACTAGGCCGTGCATCCCCGGGCTCGCCTATGCCGCGCGGCCGGGGCGGCCGCCGCCCTCCCCGGGAAGGGCCGGGTGGGTGACCCCCCCCCGGGACGGGGGGCCAAGGGGAGGGGGGCTGGGGACGGTTACACAACCAGGCGGGGAGGGGCCCCGGGGCGGGGAGGGGGCCGGCCTGCGGGCCGCGCAGCCGGAAGCCGGGGACCGCCACCAGCCCCCGGCGAGGGGAGCCGGGCTCCAGGCCCCGCCCCCGGACCGGCTGGGCCCGCCCTCGCGCCGCGCCGCGCGATCGGCCCGCATCCATTGGCTCTCTGGCCCGCCGCTCACCGCCCCTCCTCCGCACCGCCCCTACCCGCGGGCCGCGGCGGGCCGCCGCCGCGAGGTACCCTGGGAATTGTAGTCAAAACTTCCAGCCACCTGCCAGCCGCAAGCTGCGGAGGAACTACGACGCCCAGAGGCCCTCGCGCTCCTGCCCGCCCACTCTGACACCCCACCCCTTCCCCCTCCTTTGCAAAGCCCCCCTCCCTGTTTTTTCAGCCCCCTCCCCCCCCATCCCCCATGGATCTCAATCCCGGCCAACTCCAACGTATGCACGCAGCACCGAATAGGCCCCCGGGGGCGAGAGCGCCCCCAGTACCCAGCTGCAAACTTAGCACGCGACG
>PVHY01034240.1:0-10565 GCA_004024945.1 Uropsilus gracilis | reverse complement strand
GGGGGGGCAGTTCCTCTTCTTGTGGGGTGATGACTTGACAAGCCCATGACCAGGAAGGTGAAACCCAAGAGTCCACAACCGGGGTGTCTGTCCTACCTGCCAGACACCCTGGTCTCTTGCATGGCCAGGTCAGTGGGAGAGGACGCCATGACACCCATCCTCACGGCCCTGCTCTGCTTGGGTAAGACCTGGGAAGTGAGGGGAACTCCAGCCCGGGAGGGACCCCATAGTCAAGCCCTGGTCTGCAGGGCTTGGACACAGGAACTCTGAGGGAGCGGGGCTCTATTGCAACCCAGGAGGCAGGCCTCTCACTGGGACTCTCTTCCAGGGCTGAGTGTGGGCCCCAGGACCCCCGTGATGGCAGGTGAGTCTGGGCCCAGGTGTTCAAGCCCCCTCTTTCTGGGCATATCTCCCCATCATTGAGCAGCTGGGGTGGAGCATGCCAATCTGGGGTGATGGGTGGGGGATGGTGAGAAGGTCCTGGGGTGAGGGCTGGGGTTGGGGTAGGGATGCCTATGACCAGCTTCTGTTTTCCTTCCAGGGGATCCCCCCAAACCCACCCTCTGGGCTGAGCCAGGCTCTGTGATCCCCTGGTGGAGCCCTGTGACCATCTGGTGTCAGGGGACCCCGGGGGCCCAAGAGTTTCGTCTGAATAAAGACGGGAGCTCAGGGACCTGGGACAAACAGATGTCACTGGAGCCTGGGGACAAGGCCAACTTCTCCATCTCATTCATGACACTGGACTATGCAGGGAGTTATCAGTGTCACTATCACAGTCTCACTGGCTGGTCAGAGCGCAGTGACCCCCTAGAGCTGGTGCTGACAGGTGAGAGCACACTCAGGGTCCCAGCCTCAGGCTCTGCCCTCAGGAATGGGGGCTGCTCTCAGGGGTGTCTCCCCTCTCACAGCCCAGCCCTGGGGGTCTGACAGGGCTGGAACCCCATGGAACATACTGTCTCCCCCTCTCCTAGGATCTTACTACAAACCCAGCCTCTCAGCCCTGCTGAGCCCTGTCCTGACCTCAGGAGCCCATGTGACCCTCCGCTGTGGCTCCTGGCAGGGATTTGACAGGTTCCATCTGACCAAGGAAGGAGAACACAGCTCCTCCTGGGCCCTGGACTCCCAGCGACACCCTGATGATGGGCAGTTCCAGGCCTTGTTTCCTGTGGGCCCCGTCACCGCCAGTCACAGGTGGATGTTCAGATGCTATGGCTATTACAGGAAGAGCCCCCAGGAGTGGTCAGACCCCAGTGACTCCCTGGAGCTCCAGGTCTCAGGTGAGGAGCCCCATTATGGCCCATCTGGAAGCACAAAGGCCACACATTAGAGTTTTGTTCCTGAGAACCCCATGTAGGAAGTGGGGTGACAGGGACTCCTGGGCAGAGACACAGGTGTGAGAGACAGTGCAGTTGGGGGTTGAGATGTACAGGGCATCAATCGAAGAGCCATGTGTCCCCTGGTCTCTCAGGCAGGCCTGGGAGTCCTCTCACCCTTCATGTTCCCTCAGTCTGCGTAGGCTGTTCTAGGAAGCCCTGGGAGAGAGAGCGTGGTATCCCCAAGGAGGCAGAGAGAAGAGATATGGGGGAGGGGAGGGGAGATGATAGACATAGGATGAGAGGACTCCAGGGCATGGACCCCAGTATAGCACAAGATGGCAGCAGCTCTCCCCCTTTCTTCTCACCAGGAGAACTCCCGGACACCCCCTCCCTGTCAGTACAACCCAGCCCCACGGTCAACCCAGGAGACAACGTGAGCCTGCTGTGTCAATCCCCAAGCCTGAGGGACATCTTCCTTCTGTCCAGGGAGGGGGCAGCTGAGCGCCCCCTGCGTGTGACATCAGAGCTCACAGCTCAGAAGTCTCAGGCCGAGTTCTCTGTGGGTCCTGTGACCTTGGCCCACAGGGGCACCTACAGGTGCTACAGCTCCCATAGTACTGCCCCCCACCTGCTGTCACACCCCAGTGCACCCCTGGAGCTGCAGGTCTCAGGTGAGGAGTCACCTTCCCCCCATATCCAGGGCAGGTTTGCGCCCTCAGACAACATCCTACCCCAGGAGACCCACTCAGGCCTGGATGGGAAAGGATGGGGCCACACCAAGATGATGCTATCAAGGTCCCACTCCATGGATGATGAAGACCTTAGGGAGGTCCCCCCAGCCTAGCTCAGCCACACCTGAGGGTACAGGCAGTGCAGGGCGTGCAGGGAGGGATGAGCCACTGAGAAGGAGGGAAGAGACAGCTGGAGATGCACAGAAAGGCAGACACCCCCAAACCCCCTTCCATCCCCATCATCCAACCCACATCCAGGTCATGCTGCTCTCATCCCAGGGCCAGGCTCATGTGAGGAGGGATGTCCTCTGAGCCTCGGGGACACAGGATCCCACCCGGGGCTGACGGTCTCAGCTTGTCCTTCAACACAACATCTCTACAGTAGGGGGATTCCCCTTACCAGCATTATTAGGGTCCTGGGACCCCAACGGCCTTCCCCACCCACATGAAGGAAGGACCTGGCTGCCAGTCACCCCAGAACAGTTAGAGCAGTTCTGTCTGCTGGGGTACTCCATCTCGAATGTGTCCACAGCAGGAAGAGGAGAGGGGCCTCCATCAGCGGGGTGTGTCATCGGCCCCCATCAGTGTGACCCATTCTCCTGGCAGGTCCTGTGTGTCCACTGTCAGTCTCAGGTCTGAGGGTCAGGTCCTCATGGGGCAGCAGCTGGCCTGGGTGGACATTCGGGTCCTGGGCTGACGCTGTGCTGACTCTGGCTTCTCTGTCCCCAGGCCCCTCAACCCAAGACTACACCGTGGGGAACCTCATCCGTCTGGCCGTGGCCGCCGGCCTCCTGCTGGTCCTGGGGGCGCTGCTCTGGGAGGCCCAGCACAGCCACGGGAGGACCCTGAACACTGCAGGAGGGAGCACCAGGGAGTAAGGCTCTAGCCAGAACAAGGGAGCCTGAGCTGACCTGCTGAGCGGAGGGTTCCAGGGACTCTGGGGGTGGGGGCTGAGCCTGTTTGCTGTGCCATGTGTCTGGGCCTGGTGAAAGTGCAGTCAACTGCCTGGATCGCCTGCCATTAAATGTGGTCCTTTATCCTGGAACTATGGCGTCACTGTGATGCTCTCCTCTTGTCCCAGTCCTGTGCAGCCAGTGTTTGTTCCCCATAGAAGTTTGGGGTGCCCATCTCCCCTCACTTTCACACTCTGGCCTATGTTCAGGGGTGTGTTTTCCTCGGGTTCTTGCTCCCCTCAAGGCCAACACCAGATGCCATGAGAGATTGTTCAGGCAGGTCCGGGGTCCGCACAGAACTGAACTCACAGAGAAGACAGCCAGGAGCAAGGGGACCCCAAATGCAGCCCACACCCCGTCTCCTTGCATTTTACCTGTTGGGATGGTTTCTGTTGCGTCACTACCAGGACGCCAGAGATCACAGGCTTGACCCAAGCAGCCTCACTGCTCAGCACAGAGATGATGCCGTCATCCTCAGGAAGAGATGGTCTCACCCAGGAGAGGGACCTGTGGGGCTGTCACGGGATCTGGTCTGTGACCTCAGCTCCAGCCATAGAGACTCATGCGGGGTCCAGGTTTGTGACATGAGCATGATGTTCCAGATGACCCACCTGCGTTCACGGTCACAGGGGCCCAGAATGAAGGGGTCTGAGCTATGTGGAGACTAAGGGCAGACAGAGAAGTCTGTGGGTGGGCTGCCAGTGGGCCCAGGTGTGGGGAAGAGGAGGGGCCTGACCAGCCAGGCTTGATTTCTAGGTGGCTTCTCACCAGCCCATCCGTTGGACACTCAGTACCTGGACTGAGTTGGAGACCTGGGGTCTCTCCCAGAAGCTCACTCTCTCCCTGCTGTGAATGCCGGCGAGACTTCACCTGGGCTCCCCCATCTGCAGTACAGTTGCATATACACAGTAGCTAGACTTCAGCACTCCTAGCCTGGGTGTCTTTATCTCCCAGGTCCCCAGATGAAATGCTTTGCTAGGCACCCACACGCTTTCAGCACCCAGATGTTCAGCACCCCAACAGTGCCAGCTCTCCTGTTCCTCTTTCTCATCCAGCCTTGTTGTCGAGATCATCTGTGGTGACCTGTGGTAGCAGAAAGGGTGTTCCCACTTTCTCTGAACTGTCTCTGTGGGTACTACTGCCTGCTTTCAACTCAGCCGCTGTAGAGAGGCTGACACAGCAGGGGAACAAGACTCAGGGAATCACCTCGCACACCTGGGGAGTTTAGCACAGCACCTACTGGCCTCGGTGCTATTCCCTGCTGTCCTCAATGTTGTGTGGTAACACTGGTCACTGGTCCACAGCACCATGTATAGTACAGGTACAGTTTCACAACTCTATATGTAAAACTCTTCAGATGTAAGTATTACCTCACACTCCTCTGAGGTACCTACAGTTCTCCACCACAGCCTTGTGTGCTGCCCCACTACCCCCGCACATACCTGTTCACCATCCTTATCTTTCTGATAGCCTCTGGAAAAATTAATTTTAGTCAAATAATTTAGGATTTTTAGCATTTCTTGGTTGCTTTTATATCTGATTGTAAAATTGGAATACATTTATATTCAGATGTGAAGTTTGTGTATCTAAAAAAAAGCTTTTGAAGGTTAATAAGCTACCTGGCCTGTCTTGAGTATCTTTTACTGCTATCCCATGGTCACTTCATTTTCTAGCTAAAAATTCAAGTGGGAAACCATTAGACTTCAGATTTTATCAGCTTTTACTCTATAGAAACATTTTCCCAAGATTTTCACTCTATAGAGAGATTAGTTATCAGGAAATGTACGTCATAAATCACTTTTCTCAAATTTTTTTTTCTATTTAGATATTTATCATTAGGAAAAGTGTCAGCAAAGTAATTTTACTCACTCAACAGAGGTGTTTTCCTTGTTTCCAAATGACTTTTCTCCTCCAAATTTTGTTCTATAGAGGCCCCCAAAATCACTTTTCTCCTCAGATGTTCAGTCATGAAGATATTCGTCATCAGGAAAAGTGTTCCCAGATTACAGAGTGAAAATTTCTTTATAAGTGTTGCTCTTCAGAAACAGCCTCCAAGTCACTTTTCTCATCAGATTTTCACTCTATAAAGATGTTTGTCAACAAGAAAAGTGTTCCCAAATCACATTTCTCCTCAGATTTTTGCTCTGTAGAGATGGTTCATAGGAAAAGTGCTCCAAGTTCATAGGAAAAGTGCTCCAAAATCACTTTTCTCCTCAGATTTTTCCTATATAAGGAAATTTATCATCTGGAAACGTGATGCCCCAAATTTTCTCCTCATATTTTTGCTCTATATAGATGTTTGTCATCAGGAAATGTGTCCCCAAATCACTGCTCTCCTCAGATTCACTCTATGAGAGGTTTGTCACCTCAGCAAAACTGTCCCAAAATCACATTTCTTCACATATTTTCACTCTTAGAGAAATCTGTCATCAGGAAAAGTGTTCAGAAATCACTATTTTACTAAGAATTTTATCCTATAGAGGAGTTTGTCATCAGAAAGTGTCCCCTTTTCCTTAAGATTTTTGCTCTATAGCAAAATTTGTCAACAGAAATTGTCCCCTGAGAAAAGAAAAGACTTTTCTCCTCTGATTTTCTATCATCAGGAAAATTCTCTCCAAATCACTTTTCTCCTCAGATTTTCACTATATAGAGAGGTTTGTCATTAGGAAGTGTTCCCAAATGATCTTTCTCCTCAGATCATCACTTTGAGATTGTCGTCATCAGGAAAAGTTTCACCAGATCACTTCTCCTTAGATTTTCATTCTCTAAAGGAATGAAAGGAATTTTCATTTCTTTCATTCTCTTCATTCTCATATTATTGCTCTATAGAGAACTAGGTCATCAGGAAAAGTGTCTCTAGATCACTTTTCTCCTTAGATGTTTGTCATCAGGAAAGAAGTCCCCAAATAATTTTTCAGCTCAGATTTTTGCTCTATAGAGAAAGCTGACATAAGAAAACTGCTCTAAAATCATGTTTCTCCTCAGATTTTCGCTAGAGAAATTCTCATCAGGAAGATTGTCTCCACTCACTTTTCTCCTCAGATTTTAGCTCTGTAGGGAGGTTTTCATCAGGAATGGTGTCCTATTGACTTTTCAGATTTGTGATCTATAGGAAAATTCTACTCAGAAAGAGTGTTCTCAATTGACTTTTCACCTCAGTATTTCACATGAAGAGGTGTTTCATCAGAAAGTGTCCCTAATCACTTTCTCCTCAGCTTTTCACTCTATAGAGATGTTTGACATCAGGAATAGTGACCCCACTTTCTCCTCAGAAAGAGGAGCGTTTCATTCTATTATCTTCAGGAAAAGTGTCCCAAATTACTTTTCTCCTCAGATTGTCCCTCTTTGGAGAAATTTTTGTCAGGAATAGTTGTCTCAAATCACCCTTTCCCTCAGAATTCCACTCTTTGGGGTTATTTGTCTGCAGAAAAATTGTCCCAAATCACTCTTTTCCTCAGATTTTCCATCTGTAAAAGTGCTGCCACATCACTTGTTTTCTCATATTTTCACTCCAACTGATGGCATTCATCAGGAAAATTCCTCAAAGCATTTTTCTCCTCAGATTTTCGTCTTAGAGATCTGCCTTGAGGAAAAGTGTCCCCACATCATGTTATCCACAAATTACTTTCCCACTCAGATTGTAACTCTCTAGAGAAATTTATCATTTGGAAATGTGTCCACATGTCACTTTTCTCCTCAGCTTTTCACTTGGTGGAGATATTTATCATCAGTAAAAGTGTCCCAAATCACTTTTCTCATCAGGTTTCCTCTTTATGGTGGCATAGGTCTTCAGGAAAGTCTTCCTAAATTATCTTTTTCCTCAGGTTTTCACTCTACGAACATGTTTGTCATCAGGAATAGTGACCCTCCAAGCACTTTTCTCTTCACATTTTCACACATCAGAGTCCTTTATCATCAGGAAAAGTGTCACAAATCACTTTCCTCAGAAATTACTTTAGTGGAAAAATTTTCTGCCAGGAATAGTTACCCCCAAATAACCCTTTTCCTCACATTTTCACTCTCTTGGGGTTTGGTCATTTCTCTTCAGATTTTCCCTCTTTAGAGAAATTTGTCATCAGAAATAGTGACCCCCAAATCACTTATCTCTTCCATTTTCCACTCTACCATGCATTGTATCATCAGGAAAAGTGTCCTAAATAACTTTTCTACTCAGGTTTTCCCTCTATGTGGCATTAGTCTTCAGGAGAGTGTCCTTAAAGTTAACTTTCTTCTCAGGTTTTTACTTTATGGAGATGTTTGTCATCAGGAAGTGACCCAAAAAGACTTTACTTATCAGATTTTTGCTCTATTGGGTGTTTTGTTATCAGGAAGTTTCCCCAAAATCTCCTCAGATTATCCCTGTATAGGTATATTTGTCATAAAGGAAAGTGTTCCCAGATAACCTTTCTGCTCATATTTTCACACAAGAGAAATTTGTCATCAGGAAAAATATCCCCAAATATCTTTACTTCACATTTCCACTCTATTGGGAGTTTCTCACCAGGAAAATATTCCTGAAAGCACACTCTCACCAGACTTTCGCTCTATAGAGAAATTGCTCATTAGGCAAAGTGTCCCTTTACCATGTTTCTCCTCAGATTTTCACTCTACAGAGGGATTTGTCACCAGGTATACTGTCCCCAACTCACTTTTCTTCTCAGATATTCACTTAATAGAGGTATTATGTCATCAGGAAGTATGTCCCCACTTCACTTTTCCCCTCAGATTTTACCTCTACAGAGATGGCAGTCTCAAGGTCAGTTTTCTCATCAGTTTTTCCTTGCATAGAGAAGTTTGTCTTTAGGAACTATATCCCCACATCATTTTTCACCTCAGATTTTTGTTCTATTGAGGCATTTGTCATGAGGACATTTGTACTCAAATCACTTTTCTCCTTAGATTTTCACTATCTATAGAAACTTGTAATCAGGAAAAATGTCCCTAAATATATTTTTCCTCATATTTTCACTCTATACAGCCCAAAATTTGTCATTAAGAAATATATCCCCATATTATTTTTCTCTTCAGATTTAAAGATGCTTTTCATAAGGAAATGTATTCTGATGTTCTTTGTTCCTCAGATTTTCTTTATCTGGGACATGTGTCATCACAAATTACCCCCATATCTCTTTTCTACTCAGATTTTCACTCTATAGAGGAGTTTTTAATCATGAAAAATATTTTCAAATCACTTGTCTCCTCAGATTTTCCCTCTATAGTAATGTTTCTACCCACGATGCTCTTTGACTCTCACGAGTGATTCCTGGTTCTTGTCATGTTTTCGATAGCTTAGTTTTTGGTAGAACCATGTTTATTTCCCATACAGCTTAATGAGATGGGATTCAAGAGGGAAATGAAAGCCATAAAAATCTGTATTGATCAAAGTTATCATGCTTTGCTGCATTTTACAGCAGTTAGAATTAATACAAAGACTTGAATTAAGAAAATCATAGACACTGATATATCACATTCCTAATACCATAGCAATTACTCTAAAACACAATAATATCTCCCATGATTATGTGATAAACATTTCTGCTTCTGTTTGTGTTACCATAACCATGAAATCACAGCACAGAATTTTAGGCACACAGTTGGGATGTAATCAGAATCTAGCATCATTTCAGGGAGTGGGTATTGAACACATAGGCTCCTAACACTCATAGGATCCCAGGGTACTTGGGTCAAAATGGAGAGTAGGCTATAGTTTCCTTGAACAAGAGGGACAGCTGTCTGTGACCTTAGGTAGACACCTCAGAAAACAGTGAACTAAGCACCGTGACTCTGACAGGAGGTGCTCATGGTGCCAAAAGTGCTTTTTAAATTGTGTGCACGAAAAAATTAGGAAACTTGTTTCTCTGAAGCAACGGAAACTTAAATGTCAGTGAACGTGAATATCCAAATGGTCACAAGCCATTTGGACACTGAATCAGTGTGAGGAGATGGTGACAAGGAGGTATTCAGGATGAATCCACTACCTGAGTCACAGAGAAGACATGGGTATCACTCAGGCATGTACACCTAAGAGAAATGACCCATAAAGTAAACAGCATAATGTGTAAAACATACCAGGTTACAACCCTCTAGTCATTATAAATTTTTTTTTAAAAAATCAGCTTTTCACAGGATGGCACCAACAGTGAAGAAGGAAGCTGCCTCCTTCCAAATGGAAACCAAAGCAGAAAATTTGATGACCAGAAAAGCAGTGCTGAGGGCGTCCAGTCACAGGGGAGAAGACTCTGCCCATTAGCCTCCTTCAAATGGGCTCAGGAGTCATGATGGTAAGGGCGAAAGTCTCGGGACAACACCCAGGAAAAGCCACCCTGAGCCCTTCTCTGGCCTCAAGCTCCGCCCGACCTGGAACCCACCGGGGAGAAGACAATACCATGCTCACATCCATGTGGACATCAGCCAGTGAGCCCAGACCCAGCAGCCCAGGGAGAAGCTTTGTACCTGGATGTGGCCAAGTCAGCATCTACCGCTTCTGATGCTGGGCAGAAGTAGGGGTGCAGCGGCTCCCTGATGTTGGGGACACTGCCACAAAATTGGGGTCATCTGCTTGGAGTCCAATGAATGGGCTGCTGCGATTATTATTTTCCCCATAACATGAAGAGAAAATCAGACACTGATGGGCGTGAGGTGAAATCTGAGAGGAATGTTGTGGCTACTGCGATGTGCAAGCTGCGGTTCCTGCAAAACCACACACACTCTCAGCACGTGACTGAGACATTCTCTTCCTGGTAATGTCATGATGACACCATATTCTTAGGTTCCAGAGTCCGCTGCCCAGCTCTGGGTGGGCAATGACCCTGCCGACCGCACACAAAGCTCCCTAAGGGGGTCAACTCCTGGTCTGCCTCCCTGCAATCAGGGGACAAAAGGAGAGGAGGGGCAAGGGAGCAGAAAGAAAAAATGCCCAACATGTTTTATATTTTATTATAGTATACATTATTTCATCAATAAATTATCCTCTTTATGTTATCTATAACCATGTTCCATGGCCTTAGAGAGCCCCAGACAAGCGATTCCCAGCAGAATGAGTCACACCGGAGAAACAGGACAACAACCCAACACCCAGTGTCTGAGGACGGATCAGCAGCGAGGGAGAAACCTGCTGCACGGTCTCCAGCTCTCGCTCTCAGCCGGAACCTGGGACAGACACTGCATCTGGGAGGAGCTGCGTCTGGGGCACAGGAGGTGGCAGGGCAGAGAGGGGCCCTGGGTGAGGGGGGGGCAGAGAAGGAGCTGCCACTGGAAGGAGGAAGTGAGCGAGGGAAGTGCCCTGGGGATGCACACCAACCCCAGGCCAGGGGGGAGGAGGCTCCTCTGTGGTCAGGGAGGGATGGCAGCGTCTGTGGGCTCCCTTTCCCCTGGGGTCACCTTCCTGGGAGGGTCCCCAGCATCCCTGGTGGCCATCAGGGAGGGAGAGTCCTCTAGTCCTGGGCTCCCCGCGGCACCCAGGGAGCACCCAGCTGTGACCCGGTGCCTGCACGGCTGGCCCATCACCACACCAGGGGAGCTGAAGACTCGGGGGCTCCAGGGGCTCCCCGGGCTCTGGACGGCAG